>CAWUFW010003247.1:1065000-1137500 GCA_963921515.1 Calotriton arnoldi
ATACAAGTGCACCTGTAATGGAATAATAAATAATGCTTCTTCACAAAAAGGGAACGTTCCTTGCATTCCGTCCTGCAAATTCTTTTATTAATTCACTGTAGTAGAGTGTTCGTCCAACATCATGTTCATCTGATATCAGTACCAAGCCAGTCCGCTGGTCCTGGGCCATTGACGAATGCAAATAGTTCTTAATAGTTTTCAACTTTGAGAAGGATCGTTCCGCAGAGGCTTCTGTTACAGGAACTGTCAAACATTCTAAGAATGCTGTTTAAGTTGGGATAAACTTCATGCAAGCAGTTGTCATACATGTATTTGAGAGCAGACGCAGTACATGCTGCATCTGTATCAGGATGGCTTTTCATTTCTGTGATGAGTTCATCCCCTGCAATGTCTTCTTCAAAATATGTAGCTGCATCTTTGCACTTATTCACGAGCTGTCCTGTTTCCAAGGGTTTCCCTGATATGCCTTGGTGCACAAACCCTATGGTGTCATTAAATGTTACCATTTGTTCAAAGCGTTCTTCGAGTTTGCTGATTCATCAATGACATTGAAGTATTCATTTATGAAAATCCAAAATGTCGTTTCTTGCTTCTTGTCCTCTTCTCAATCTCAAAGCTGGTCTCCACTGGATCATCAAACCTTGAGGCTATCTCAGAGGAATGTATGATTATACAACGCATACATTCACATCGCATGCTATTAGATCGAGGTTTTTACCACGCAAGTCGTTACAACGACTTTCGTTGGAGGGCGCTGGACTTAGGAGTAGTTAAATTTACTATTCCAACTCCAGCCTACGTACAGTAGGGAAGGTGTTGGATAGTAAATTAAACTATTCCTTGTCCTATAGCGCCCTCCAGCGCAAGTCGTTGTAACGACTTGTGTTGTAAAGACTGCGATCTAATGGCATGCGATGTAATGCATGTGTAGTAAAGGTGGTTTCCCATCTCAGAGGCAACTTCAATAACTTTATCAAATCCTTTGTCACGATACTCCCTCGTGTAATACCCAGTACTTTTCAGCAGAGCTATGGCAACATCTAACTGTCAATACTTCGAAATAATTTGCTAACTTTGTTAATTTGACCTAAAATGTCATACCAGATAACAATGCTGACAAGAAATGGAAATGATTGAACCTCATTCTGTAAACTCTGGGTCTCCAAGAATGTCTGTCCATCAAGATTAGGCACATCCAGAACTTTTATCAATGCTCTGTGAACAACAGGGGCATAGTTGAATAGAACTTTCCCACACTCAATTCTGCTCTCCCTTGTGTGTCTGATGGCCTCTTTACAACTGCAGGACTCGCACGAGGTAAGTATGGCCCATCTTTTTGTTGATGCTGCAAACATGTGGTATATTCTCTGTAAATGCCCAAAGGAAGACAGGGCTGTAGTTGATGACTTAGCTGTTTCACACCAGACTAGATTAAGAGTGACAAGCACAGGGAATGAATTGCTCTGGGGTTCCTGTCTAGTATTCTTTTCTGCACACCGGAATGTCTTCCTTTCATATTAGGCCCGTTGTCATAACCTTGACCACTGCAGTGCTCAAGAGCTATTCCTAACTCTTTCAGTTTGTCAAGTAGTACTTCACTAATGGCTTCACCACTTGTGTCCTCCACAAGTATGAGCCCCACTGTTAAGAACAAAACAGAATCATGAACATTCTGCGCCATCTTGTCTGATGAAAAGTTCCTACGTGCACATAAACTACAGTCATTCTGATTTACCACAGCCATTTTGTACTCTGTTGGTCACCTTCATTTCACCCTGTCCTCTAGCAGCCTTCTGACTCTCTGACCAAACCTGATATGTGTGCTGGGGGCTATAAACTATTTCCACGACAAACATCAACATCACCTGCTGCCTCAAACTCGTCTTTCCTCTCATCCCTGCACAAACGGGTTACAAATACCAAACAGACTCTTGCAAACATGGTTTATTGCACTACACACAGCAAGACTGTTTTTTTGCCAACAATGGGACCTGTTCTTATCAACAGAACGGATTCTTAGATCTGGCCGGTCTCACTCGTTTTTAGACCCTGAAGCAAGGTCCAGCTGCAATTAAATTGTCTGTTTTTGACCTGGGTGGGAGGAGAGTTAATGTTGGGCTTGTGTAACCATGTTGATAAAACAATGTCAGGCTTGTGTGACAACCTGCCCGGGCGGAGACTCCAAGCTTGTAACCATGATAAAAGAAACAAATACATTGTGTAAAACTGTATAAAAGGAAGAGTCAGAAGCATTGCCAGTAGAACACCTCCCTGAAGACATCCTGGTGTCAGCAGTTGACGTGGTCTCCTCTAAGAGTAATAAACCTTTTTCTTGCCTTCCAGCTTCCAGCGCCTGCCTCGTTATTTTAGATAGTGAATCCAAAGTGGATTAAAGGTGACTTTGCGCCGGGCAGCATTGGGGATCCCAGGAGACTAGCTGCTTTTCACACCGGGATTACACAGTGCTTCAAAAGGGGAAGTTGGGATTGGAATTCTGGTCTCCTTGTTCATTCTTTATATGTCCTTGTATATGCATTTTTGGGGTTTATTCTGTAACTGTGCTGATGGCAAGCATTTGTAGTAGAGAACAAGTCAGGTGTCCTTTATGTAGCGCCTTACACCAGCATTTAACCTGTTTCTAAACACACTCAATTGTTGTAGCTAAAGGACTGGGGTAAAGGTGCCACTTAATGGTGATAATTGCGCTTTAAATTCCACCCTCCTCCCCACTGACATACATTGATTTTCGCAAGATCACACAGCTTTGCTCGGTTGTGAGGCAGCCATGGCTTCTGATTGCACAGGAGGTGTTTACACCACCAGATACCCAAAGTCTAGAAGAGAGCAGAAATGGGATGTGGCTGGAGATTAGGGTTCAAGGGTGGGTGCGATGAGAATCCCTAAAAGGCCAGCTCAATTTGGTCATGTGTGGATTAATGAGTAGCTTGATGAATAAATAGGGTTCCAGAGATTGACTCTACCAAAGTAATGGCCCCAAGGTGCCCACGGGTGCATTTGTGGATGGATGGCAAGGTGAACAGACTTGTAGAGAAGGGTCCTGTTATTTGAATGGCATCAAGCTGCCTTCTATTTCCCTTGTGAATGGATGAATAGGCTAGTAGTGAATGACTCCATTGACGGAGTCACCTCAAGGCACCATGGGGCACTCTTGTAAATAGATAAATGAATGGGAGGATGAATGGAAATGTAGAGCACTATTTTGTTAGCTGAATCGTCTCAAGGTGGTCCCTGGTCCTCTTATGAATAGGTCGACGAATGACTGAATGAATACACTTTTATAGAATGGCTATGTTAAGTGAAGGGCTCAGGGCGCACCTCTTCTGAATGGATGAATAGGCTTGTACAGAATGATGCAATACAATTGCCTTAAAGTGCCTCCAGGTTTTCTTGTAAATGGATGGAAGGGGTGGCTTATTAATGTATAGATTGCTTTATAAATGTTCTTGCTTTCTCAGATTTGCTTGAAAATGCACAATTTGCCCACTTTTTTTATTTTTTATTTTTCTGGCGGTTGGCCTCACTCGCTCGCCATTAGGGCCCTCATCCCGTACTTTTACGCCTCACCACTTTCAAATGTCACCAGCCGCCACTGGACGCCAGCCCTTCATCCATTGATGTCGAAAAAAGCAGCAGCATTTAAAGTGTGCACAATTGACTGGTACCTATTATTAAAGTGCTGGGACTTGTCCAATCTGCAGTATCAAGTGCTATTTAAAAAATTATAATAATTGTAAAGATTCCTCTCCCTTCGCTCCACCTGCAGCGAAGGTTTACGTAAATAGAGAGGGTGGGAAATTGGTGTAAATGCGGCTGGGGGCAGCACAGCCATTAAGGCGAATGTAAACCTGGGATTGATGGGGGCTGAAAGGATTGGGTGACCACAGTTTTGGTGATGGTTTTGTGCCGGGGGGGGGGGGGGAGTGGACGTGAAAGCGTGGGTATCTCTGAAATAGATGGAACTGCAGGGGTGAACGCGGGTGTACATACAGATTGCTGTGGCATTGGCGGTGGCTCCGGTGAGCATGGAAGGCTGTGGCGGAAATTGTCATTTTTAGCCAGCCTAGCTTTGGCTATTTGGTTCCACGGACCAGGGTATGGAAGATGAACCTTGAAGATATAACGCTGATGCGAAGTGGATATAAGGTGGCATACATTTTATAGGCGGTACCGATTTGGTAAGATAGGTGTTGGAGTGCAACCACCGATGTTGAGTAATAAGGGAGTGAAGGAGCCGGGTTCCACATTCTAGATCTACTCTGGAACCCCAGGCCGATATCTCTTTTTGTCAGCATGAAAGCGTGGAGTATATATTGAACGGCGATACTGATAATAAAGAACTGTTTTAATTTCTCATCGGAGTAAGCATGGGAATCAAGGTCCTCTTGCCTAGGCCTGGGAGCATCGCTGCCGTGTGGAAAATTACCTACAAGGAGGTGGCTTGACTGGATGGTGTGATGCCACAATGCATCTTGGGATACTACCTGCAAGGTGAAGTATCAAAGTTGGAGACAGTGTCCGGGAACTTCTGCCTTGCCTTGAGAGAGAGAGAGAGAGAGAGAGCATCTTAGAACGAGCTCTGTAGCTTTATGCTACTTGACCCATCTAAACGTGAAGAGACTTCTCAGGAAGACTTGACACGCTGACACCTTTATAGATCTTTCCTTGGGGAAGGCTAAGTAGGGATGTCACGTTAGCGGTGGTGTAGGGACGGACTAATGCTTTATACCTACGAACCTCCAATGAGGGGAATCTCGACGTTGGTGCTATTATCTTCTGTATCCTGATTCTTGAACTGATTATCCTGTGCATGCTGCCCTGCCTTAATTTCACCCGTAGGTTCGGCTTTGTATTAGTTCCAATGTATTTTTACACCTTCGTTCTGAGGTGCTTGTATGTCCAACTGTTCTTGGCTTTGTACTAAACTAACACAATCTATTCGGGAGTCAGTGATTCTTCTGAGTCATAGTTCATTGGAACTGCAATAATTGATTGGCTTATGATTTTCCTCCCCTTCACGCCTTCCCACTTTCATGCTGAAAAAAGACATCGGCCTGGGTCTCCAGAATAGATCTAGAACGTAGAACCTGGCTCCTTCAGGAGGATGGGGGTTAGGCTTCTGTGAACGTTAAAGCGGGTGTGAGTTGTGGTCGGGAAGAAGCGGACGCGGGTGCGCGAGTCTGAAGTCTGGGCTTGGAGGTCGAAGCAAAAAATGGCTTGCTTTTTAGCGGTCTCCCGCCTTAAATTGCCTCTGCTTTAATACAAGTCTATGGACAGAATACATTCCCCCGATTTTTTTTTTTTTTTTTTTTTTCCTCTTTCAATTGTGCTGGCCTACGATTACAGTGACATGAAAAATGAGTTCCCTTTCAGGCCAATAAGCTACCATCTTCATTGCTGAGGTACCTAAAGACCTGCAGGAAATCGCAAAATGCTGCTACTAAAAAAAAATATATATATATTTTCCATGTTTTAAAAAAGTGCACAATTTAATGTGTAAGTGGGAAACACTAAGGCAGTGGTAGAGCCATGTAAAGTTCTCTGAAATCGGTGCCAAAGCAAACATGGCCAGAATTTCCATGGTGAACGTCAGGGCCGGACAACAAAACTGGACTGGTTTACAGTGCCCAAAATGGCTGGCCTGGGCAGAGTCAGCCATAGTTGCTCAGCATCCTTTCTGTTCAGTACATCTCTGTGCCTTAGTGGTTGTTGATTATTACCTCTGAACCTCTGTAAAACTTGATTTCCCCCTGGAAAACTGAAGACTTTTGCAGACACAAGTCTCACTCATTAGGTGCGAGTTTCGCACTTTTAAGAACAAAAGTCGGAATTTGTATGTCTCTGCTGCCCTTCTTTACATTCTTTTTGCTTTTTCCTTGCAATAACTTCTGTTCAGGTATTTCCTCCTATCCTCCTTTTCCCTTTAAACACAGAAGACCACCACAAGGGTGTTCGCAATCAGCACCCTTGGCTGCTGCTCACAGAGTAACAGAGGTGTCCCCTGATTTTTACACAAAAGGTTTAGGTTCCTTGCCTGGCTATGGTTACATGATCTTGTTTGTAACAGCCCATTCATTGAATATTGGAGGTAGAGTTTTTAGGTTTCCCCTACAGCGCGCATGCACTGTCAGCAAAAGTTATTGTAATAAAAAAAAAAAGCTTGGAAACAGTCTTACTACCTGTTCATTATTTACCATTTGGTCAGCTTCCATTTCACTCTGGTTTCCTTGCTTCTTAGTGGTCATGCATCTTGCTTCCTGCCGGCTGCTCACCATTTCCTGCAGTCTTCTCTGGGCTTCTGTCCATGCCGTGGAGCATTGTCCCAACAGTTTCCTGTGTGCGCCAGTGTCCTTCCACTGGCCGTTTGCTGCTCCATGTACTTTTTTTTTTTTTTTTTTTTTTACTTTTGGCCATGCACCCTTGTAGAGTGCATGGTACTGTACAGCCTCCCCTACCTCCTGCTGTCTTGTTCCCCTCCTCCCTCCATCCGGTCATCCGTTCCCCCCCCACCCCCGCATCCATTTACTCCAACCACCCCTGTCTATTTTTCACCCCACAGCCCTGATGTCCGTTTTGACCCCCCCCATCCTCCTCCCTTGTATTACTTAGCCCCTGCTGTTTTTTACACCTATTCTACAGCAGCATAAGCTGCTATGAAACGTCTTAAATGAAAGGAAAAAAACGCTATGATATGGTCAATGCTGGCCGCGTCAAAGCTCTTTTTTTTTTTTTTACATTTTAGTGTTTTAATTTAAGCCATGTACTTCAGCAGCTCACGCTGCTGTGCAACTGGTCTATAAAAACATTGGCAAAGCCAATAGATCTCGCAAAGGCAAAACCTACTGGCTTTTCCAGTGCTTGTTTTTATTACCCACTTAGAGGTGTGCATTCCCCATGTGAAACCACATTATTCTCCACATAACCATACCGCCCCTTTGTGTGTAGCGTGGTTGTACCATAGAGTTCGGGCCCTCCTCTGTGAGGGATGCATGCCATACTGATCACCTGCATGGAGCCGAGGGCGCCTCCCTGGAAGAGAATCCACAAGCAGCCTCTTTCAGCAGAGTACATGCGAGGTCGAATTTCTTCTGCTTGAACATAGCTAGAAGAGAATCTCAGCCTGCAACAAGGGCCGGATTAGCGTTCCTTCAGTGACCAAGAGGCTTTCCCAAGAACTGTAAAGGCTAACCAAATTGGCTGGGGCAGCTGGTAACATTTGAAAATGGTGGGACGAGCTAAATGCCCCACTGCTTCCCAAAAGCCCAAAATAACACAACCCCTCCAAAAACCAAGCCAAAAATAAAACGAGCATCATGCAACATAAACACAAATTAAATCTCTACACTGACATGCATTACACTAACATTTGAAATAAAACTAAATGTTATGCACAGGTTGCACATCCTCCTCTGTGTTCTTCTGCAGTCTGTGGTACGAGTAGAAGAGCTAAACAATCCAGATGCTGCTCTTATGCTATTAACCAGCATATGAGAAGCGCCAGGATTGGATAGAGTGAGTTGGCTGGATGCTCCTTCAGGCCCTGGAGGCCTGTAGTTGCTCTCCACCCAGCTTTCTTAACACAGCTCAGGTTGGAAAGCTTCAAAGTGTGCATGTCAGGCTGGTCGTCGCAAGACAGCTGACATTGACAAGCCCACTTTGGAGTGTCTGGCCACTACTCGAGTACTCCATGCTGCCAATCGGCAGCAGAGGACAAGCCCCGCATTTAACTTGGCTCCACAACATGCATTGGTAAACAAAATGGCAATTGCCATTTTATTTTTCACATTTGCTACGCGCGACTTTCAGTGGGCAGGGCAACTCTCCACCTTAATGAAGAAAGCGCCGCTGCAAATTAGACTACTGATCAAGACCTCACCAAAGTCCAGGTAGACTGCTGCTGCATCCTGTGTGGTGTCGAGTTGAGTCTGTAATCCACCGGTGTGCTGCTAGACTGTGTGGTGTTATCCTGTGGCTTTTCACTGGCCTCTTCAGGGAAGAATTGAGAGCCAGCTATAAGCAGTTCTTTGCAAACAGCTTTCATACATCATTGCAAACATTAAGGCCCCTGCCTATTTCAATAAACGGTAGTGTTGCAAAGACAGAAGTGACCCATGGACACAAGGGAAAATGGATCAGAAGCGACCACCGGTGACGGCCTCCTGCTTATGCTTGGCTAGAAGGATTCAAAGAGTCCTCCATGCACCCTTGGCTAAGTTCGAAAAATCCTCTCACAAGATGGCCCTAAATATTCATGTGTGGTGCTCTGTGAGTCTCTGGGCCACCAGGAAAATCTCTACACCAAGTGGTAGAAACTGATATATTTCTTGGTTTTGTTGTCTGGGGCTCATACCGCTGACACTGGGAGGCACGAGTTCCTAGAACTTTGAATCCCCATTTACTGCTTCTTTCAAGAACACTTTTGAAACTAGGGCTACATTTATGATACTTTATCTGTCGCTAAACTGAAATGTTACATCATTGCATTGCAAATGTAACACAAGTTTTTTTCTAAATGAATTACTTTCAGATTCTGTCCGTGGCTTGCCCCCGTTCACTTCATTTCATATTTCACTATACTAATTCACCACTAATCCTTTATGGGTTGTGGAGTAGCGTGCTACTCGTCGAAAAAGCGCTTCAATGCCCCATTAGAGGTAACAAGCGCTAAATGTATGCAAGCCTTTGTTCCTCTTCTATCCCTCTGCTACCCTTCTCAATCCAAATAACTGACTAACATCCAGCACTCAAATTACTTTCATATTTCACTATACTAATTCAACACTAATCCTTTAATGGGGTCCGGAGTAGCGTGCTACTCGCCCCCAAAAAAAGCGCTTCAACACCCCATTAGGGGTAACGAGCGCTATATAAATACAAACCTTTTTTCCCTCTGCTATCCTTCTCAATCCAAATAACTGACTAATATCCACCACTCAAATTACTTTCATATTTCACTATACTAATTCACTACTAATCCTTATGGGTTCCGGAGTAGTGTGCTACTCGCCAACAAAGTGCTTCAACACCCCATTAGGGGGTAACAAGCGCTATATAAATGGTAACCTTTTTCCCCTCTAATATCCCTCTGCTATCCTTCTCAATTCCAAATAACTGACTAATATCCACCGCTCAAATTACTTTCATATTTCACTATACTAACTCAACACTAATCCTTTATGGGTTCCGGAGTAGAGTGCTACTCGCAGAAAAAGTGCTTTGACGCCTCGTCAGGGGTAGTAAGCGCTATATAAATGCCAATACAATACAATAGTTGGTAGCTGCTCTTTTTAGGTTGAGCCTAGGCAGCGCATGCAGTCTCTTCGATACATACTGTATTCACTCTGTGTGTTTACAGCCTGCCCATTGCCTTTTCATTTGTCCCGTCGATTGTTGTTCAAAAATGCTTGCTTGCTAGTGGTGAATTCTTCATCTTTGTCCCTCCTTGTTTGGTCTTGGCTCTAGATGGCACGCATGTGCTATCTCAAACCGAGATATGCTGTATTTACTATGCGTGGGCTTCAGCCCGCCCACAGCTTCCCATTTGTTGGCATTGTTGCACCATTTTGCATGCTCCCCATTTGTCAAGGGCATGCATACGTCATGCCTCTTCTGGTGATTAGCCCTACCCAAGCGACCCTGCCAACTACTGCTAGACATGCGCAGTGGCCATTTTTATATGTTTCGTGACTACTTTTTTATATATGGAAATCCCGTGCCCCTACAGGTAGGCCACCATTTTTTATGCACGCAGTGTTCAGGGTAAACATCGAACACGCATACACACTCACTCTTGTCTTGTGCTTTGAGTGCATTGGTGAATAGTCCTCCCCACGTGTGCAGGAGCAGCTGCCACCCCTCCTCCACTGCCCTTTTATTATGCACGCTTTTCTTTGCTACAGATTTAGCGTAATTTCACTGCTCTCCGCTTCCTGACACCTTCCCTGCTAAGGCATGGTCTTCTCTTTCTATCTCTCCCTTGCCCCTTCTGCCCGAGAATCCTTTACATTGCGTGGAGTCTGCGTGCTGTCAGCTTGTGACCAGCGCTCCTGCACCAGAGAGCAGGGCGAGTTTCACCGAGTGCCAGTCTGCGCTGTCACTCTCTGCGCTGGCCAGTGACCTCGTGTGCTCTTGCTGAAGGAGAGGAGGGGGGGGGGTCACAAAAGCAATGACGTTGCGTTAGCTCCTGAGAGCCTTCATTCATTGCAGCGTGACGTCACCTTAGCACCCGAGAAAGCCTCTGTTCATTGCAGCCGCTTGGCTTGTCCTGGATCTGCCTTCTGTACGGGACTCCCCTGAGCAACACTGAGGTTAGTGGCTTAATACTCCATTCACTTGAAAGAGAAAACCGAGGTAAAAGTGGAAAACATTCCTTGTCTGCACCAGCAGTTTTTGATTCAATGCGGCCAGTTATCGTAGTTGCAGTGAAATTCTAAAAGTCTTCACTGCGGAGAATACAGGGGTAAGGCCGGAGACCATACTAACTACTTTGTGTAGTCCGCTTTTAGACGTAACTGCAATTTTTTCATTTATATTTGCCGCAGAAAGCCGGTGACGAAGACCACCAAGATTAAAGCACAAGCCACATTGGTGAGTTCTAGTAGCTGCACACTGAACTGAGGCATTTCAAATCTGCAGCCAGTTCCGAAGTTCGCTGCTCCTGCCTTGCCTGCTTCGCAAGATGCGTCTGTCCTGCACACAAGACAGTTGTGTTGAAAGCTACGGTTTTGTGAGCAGACACGTTTTAAAAGTAAAGGGAACAGTGGCCCAGGGCTCCCACATTAAAGGTGCCTCCTAGTAATGAGATTGGACAATCAGACGTCCCACTATAGTAACAGTATGCTTAACAAGGGATTTGCGTTTAATCTGACTGCCAGGCACGAAGGATTCACTTATCCAAATGTAACCTTTGCCACTTGGTGACTGTTCCGTAGGCACTGTGCGTTAAATAGTGCATGGTCGGGAATTAAATCGTAAGGCAGTGGTTGGGGTAGTCTGTTAGTATCCAAAGGAACCCTTTTTAGCAACCTTACAATAAAGACAGATTGAGACAAATACAACGTTGTAAACCCATGCCGTGCACTTTGCACTCAGTTCATTAATGGCGTCATAGCTCACTGCCCTATATTATAAGTATTGAACCTTATGAACTGCCAGTGACAAAAGGGCCTCTGTGTCAAAAGCAATAACTGTTACCTATCTAGATAAAATACAAATCTGTGATCTGCATGTTACACGATGAGCTTTGCAGCAGGCACATTAGCTCTCCAAGCAACTTTCTGAGTAAAAACATCACCAAGCAAAACTCGGTTCCCCAGCAAGCGCATTAATCACCTGACCTATCTTATTATTATTATTATTATTATTATTATCCTGTGATATTTGCTGGGCACACAATCTATGCAGCCGGGTCCTTAACCCCTTAAGATATCTTAACATGCAGCCTCTTTTTGACCAATTCAGTGAACCACAACAGATTTACTGTCACATTTTTACTTATTGACAATTAGTTTGCTGCAGAGTTTTCAAAAAGTAAATCTGTAGGTTTCCTACCAGAGTTCACACGTCGTGACTCTACCCCCTTACCACTGCCACACTTTCACTCCCAGATTTATGAGTTCTTGGAGTAAATGGTTTCCAGTTCCAGTACTGCCTGTCTCCCATCTTTCAATGCATAACCCCCTCTCTCTAGCTCGGGGCTCTCTAGCTTGCCCATGGCTTATTCATCTTTCTCCATACACCTCTATTTACTCCAGCTTGCGGTCACAACATCGGTTCGTTTTGCCCCTCACTCTACCCCCATCTTTAATCCCTCTATCTTCACCTCACAGCTGTTTGCATCTGACCTTTGTATCTCTCCTCCAGCTACTTCATCTTTCACTATACTCAACCTCTCTATCTTGTTAGGCCCTCTCTACTTCACCACACACTACCTCTTCTCTAACTCATTTCTCTCCGTACTACACATCTTTCTCCAACTATCTAACCTCTCAATTTATTTCCACGTTTGTTCACTGCCTCACATCTTTACCGCCACTCTTTCTACCTCTGTTCTTTATCCTCACCTACTTATTCCTTTCTCTTCAATATTTTCTCTATCATTACTTCTCTGTTATCTCTCTGCATCTCCTTCTGTCAGCTCGCCCTTTCTACCTCCTCTACCTCTACATATGCCCCTTCAAAAATCTCTTTACCACACAACTTTCTCCATCTCACTTTCTCTCCTTTGCACCTGTCAACCGTTCCTCTTTTTAAAAAATTTTTTTTTTTTTTTTTTTACCTCACATTTTTCTCCATATCTTACTACTCCCTTAACCTGCCCTGTTTTTCTGTACCTCTTCTCATTTGGCCTTTACTTCACCACTCTCTCTACTTTGTCTCTATTCTTCTTTACCATACTTCTCTACCTGACTACCTCTACCGCCTTACTTACCTTTTTAACTTACCTCAACGTCAGTGTGCCCCAATACTATTTCTCAACATTTCCTTCTCCCTATCTCTAGTTCTCTCGCCACATTCTAAAACTTCACCTATTTCTCTACCTCTTTTTGTCTACCTACTTCCTCCTCTTTCTGCCAATCTATCTTTCTTTCTGGGTGTCTCATCTTCCTCTCCTTACTTTATGACCCTCTTTACTTAGGCTGTCTCTCTAGCACTACTGCCTTCTACAGCTACTCCTCTGCTTTCGCAGTGCCATTCTCACTACCTCTCTGCCCTCTGACCTCTCTGTATATTTTGAAAGAGGAGCGCCTAGGTAGGAGAAGAGAAATACGGTGATAAGTCGCAGATTTCACTTGATTTAATGGTGAAACGCTTTGGAGTACTGCTCTGATTTTTCACTGTTATTCAAAAGTGCTACTTTTGAAAGGAATACATTTGTCATTGCAAATATCCAGCAATTAAAGCTGCACCCGAAGCACCATGTGGACATGTTTCACTTTAATATTGTTCATTAGACCACTAACCAGCCACCACATGATTCTTAGTCTTTCCTTCAGTGGAAAAGGCAGACTTGTTTAACATCTACTCTCTCTCTTATCCAACCCCCTTGATAAGTTTCCATTATAACTGATAACCGTCTTCAAATTTGTACCCGTTCTGCATTGTCCGGGCCCCAAGCAGCTGTAACCTCCTGAACCTATCTGTGCTCATCCTAGGAGTTGTTTGAGTATGTACAGATCGCCGCCTTATGCTGGTCTCAGGATTTCTTCTCCTCATGTACTCCGCTATTGCATGATTGATTAATTGAGTGGTGATTCAGCCTTGTTTTTTTTCCTGTTACCCAAAAGTATATAATACACACAACCATCTGTGAAATGCTGCGTTTCACCCATCCTGCAGCTGTATTTTATACAGTTATTCTCGCATTGGCCAGAAGTGACCACATAATTTCACTCCACAACACAATTCCTCTACACACAACATACATCCTATCCACTGCACAGGATTGCACTTCATGCCACAATAGTCAACATCACAAAAGATAATTCCACTCCATGACATACAATCCCACTCCACATAATCACAGTACACTTGATACCACACAATTACAATCCACATATTTCCTCTACACAACTCCACATCACAAAATCCCAAAGCAAGCTATTCCAAACCAGCCCACATAATTTCACTTCACACCACATACATCCACTCCACTCCATAACATATTGCTAAAAGACATGGGCATTAACAACGCCTATAGCTCTCGGATTTCCGAGACCTATTGGCTGTGTCGGTGCTTGTTGTGTTTTGTTTTCTCCCACTGAGCACCACCCAATTACTAGTACGTTTACGCTTCTGTATGTTCATTTAGGGGGCTTCTTTTTTCTTTCTTTCCTGCCAGTGTTTGTCATTGCGTCTTTAACTTGTTGCTTGTTTCTGTCGATCTCAGCAGTCAATTCAAAAGGTCTCTGCGGTCCCGGGTACAGTATAAATAAATACTACGCACTTTAAAAATACCGAAGGATGCTTGAAATTTATTCAACATAAATACATGTAATTCAAGAAGGCACAATCTTCCACATTTCTCCAGACTTACCTCGTTATGGCTCTTGGGTGTAGCCATTTGTGAGGACTGTGCCACCACAGATAATTGGGCCCTGACAACTGTAGCACAAAAGCCCAGATCTCTCCACCCATTCCATTTGCCCAAAGGCGAGACCGATTGCATTGCAAATGCTTGTTTTTTTATGCACTTAGACTGCTGCATACTACACATATGAAACAATTCGTGTCAGATTTTTCACAACTACAGTGACATGGTAATGCACTTACATGCTGATTTCAACTGGTTGCATGCATTTTTTTTAACATTCTATCGCTCTTCAGCATGGCCTCCTCTGCTGGCAGATTACTGAGCCATGTCACTTCCAGGACATCCGTTGCTATTGTCATTCGGAACTACACTTCCCATCAAACTGCATTGCTTGCTCCTCCTGCACTCAAGGGAGTGTAGCCAGTCACACTGCCTGGCTGTAGTACATTTCCCACACAACCAACTGGAGTCAAGCTATCCTGGCTGATGAGGGGTGAAACCTCGAAACCGGTCCTAGGATGCTTGTTTCCAGTCCAGGGATGACCTGGCTTGGCAGTTCGGGCTGGACTGTTCCCACAAGGAACAGGGTCAAGACTGATTTGCATATGGCTGGGTTCAAACTGGAATGGCATGGGGAGCAAAAAAACGATGGATTTAGGCCCAGATCTCTGTACTGGGGTGAATGTATTACATTGCTCTGCATTCTGTCCATCAATTGTTCTTTTTGCAGTAGTACATTTCCCGTCGGGCTTCATGAGTCGCAACGTCGCCAATGGTTGCTCCTGACAGAAGAGCTGATGGAGGTAGAGTACTGTAAAGCAGCGTTGCTGTCAGCCCCCATTCATTCCTGCCGCCACCATGGAGGAGCTGAGCCCAGTCATCAACAAACTGCATGATGTCTTAAACACAGTGGGGCTGATGTCCTCCGACTGCCATAGATCGTTATGCTTTTATATAGTGATAATGTAGCACCAGTAGGAAGCAACGTGTGAAGGAGACAGTGGTAAACTGCATCACCGTTTTCTCATTCAACACTTCTGCCTTTTGGATGAGTGCTTCTATTGCATTGTATTTGTGATGTATGCATGACATAGGGCCCTTTGGTGTAAGTGTGGTGTAATAAGCAATGATTTGCAAAACTCAATTTATCTGTTGGAACCACCGCTGTGTGTCTGAGTGGCATGTGCTGATTGGTAGTTCAAGGCCCTTGAGACGATCGTAGAATGTCCTGCTTCCACGCATTTTGTGCTTTTCCCTTGAAACCTGTGATGCCAACACAAAAGACACGGACAACAGCTTGACATTTTTTGAGTTTTTCTTAATTGCTGACGAGGCTATGGTCTCATTACTAATAATGGGGTTACCCTGTGTCCCTTAGAACCTGGGTATATAACTTTAAAGAGCTACAGTGAATTCTGTCGGGAGATTCTATTGCCTTGCTTGAAAAAATGATGTTGAAATAACACACCTATGTACAGGGACCAATGAATGATCAGTACAACATGTTTGCAAGTATGGGCTCGTGCTAACCAACATCGGGCACGTCCAAAATCACTTAATTAAACAACACAACAACAACTGTAATTAGTAGGCATATTCTTAGTCATACCCCTAAGTTATGCAATTATTTTCTTGTTTGATGTATAAACAAAAAAGTGACTTACTGATTAAGTGACACAATGTGGACATATAAGTCTGACAATACAAAATTGTCTAAACAAAAGACAGAGAAAAACTTTTGAAAATATGTCCATTCTTTCATTTGAAAGTGGTTCAACAAATGGCCTACATTACTCGCACTTTTTCTAGGCTGGTTGACTGAAAAAACGGATCAGCAGTGTTCTCGTTGACTTTTCGACTCTATGGGTATGTGCTATTGGTTGGACATCAAGGCGGGTCTTCCTCAGGACTAAACAAATGCGAACAGCCTAGATGTAGGATGGCCTTTGATTGGCCGTTAAGAAAAGCCGAGCTCCTCCAGGTCAGGATGGAGCTCAGAGCATGGCTCAAACTTATCCATAAATGTTGAATATCCTAAAACAGATCCCCAAGGGATTCACAGTTTGCAGTTGCCAAAAATGTGATAGTCTGAGAAAAGTGCAGCTTGTCCTCTTGATCCTCAAAGGATTCTAGACCGGCTGACTCCAGAGGTTGTCTTCCCGCAGCACGGCTAAGAGGTCGTCCGAGCGCTGTACATTTAAATAACATGGTTTGCCGGGAAGTACATGCGTGAAATTCTGATTAATCAATGGGCTAGAAAATGTAGTTGCTCGCGTTTGATAAAGGGATGTGCATTTGTTGCTCAGAAAAGAATTATAGAAAACAAATCACATTATCATATGTAGAAATGGATATGTTCATGCATCCATTGCATATTTACAGCATATGTGGGTTTGACTCAAATTCAACAAGACTATTGTCATAACGCATCTATTGAAAATGTACACATGGTATAGTGAAACAAAAAGCTGCGAAAACAATTCAATGATTACTGTAAACAAAGGGAAACAGAAGTGGATCGCATAATTCTGCGTTCAGAACCAGTGATGTATTTGAAGTAGTGTTGCTTTCCTTTAATAAAGAGGTGTGACGGCTATAGCTCATGATGTCACTTATTTAAAGAAGGACTTCAAAAGTACAAAAAGGCATTTTGAGGAGGGACACATTATTCCATATTTGTTTCTTTAAGGTTTTGGTGCTGGGGTATCAAATGGTTATTGTGACTCTGAAGATACGATATACAAGCCGGGGTGTAATTACTCAGCTGGCATGACTACCTTTTAATTGCAGATGTAGCGCTTTAAATGCTTTAGTTTGTCATAAACATAGTGCTCTTCATTGATCATTCTTGCATGTTGTCATGATAATATAGAATGACATGCAACAAAAAGCTGTAGGGGGCTATGGGACCCAAGGCCTCTCCTCAAAATGTTAGTGCCACTCGAATGCTGCCATGTATTGCTTGATCACCAGTGGTCCAATCTTGGATTGACGCTGGAGGTGACAACTTCCTGAGCCTGTTTTTTTAGCTCAGACTGGGGAACTCTTCTGCATAAACTACCATTGGGAGCGCCACTATTCCAAACAGCGGCACCCTACTGCTCTCCAACAATCTAATCCACTCAACTCTACGCACTTTCACTATGGACTATATACTCCCTACATTCAAATCCCCAACACTACACACCACTTCATAACAGACCATAGCACTCAACTCTATTCTACATCACTCTAAGCCACACCACTCCATAACAGTACACTCTACTCCTCTTTACAACACTTCACTATACGCCCCTTTACACCAATAACTTTTAGCCACACTAAATGGCAGACACACTAGTGTGCAACATTGCTAAAACGTATTGGCAAAGCCATAGGCTCAACCTATTGGCTATGCCAGTGCTTGTTTGTTATGCTGTACCGTGCATCCACGTTCACAGCTCTCCCAATTAATTGGCCTTGACTGCACGCCTACTCTGGAGAGTTAAGGTCAGGGGCATAACACAAGCCTCTGCAACTCCTGCCACGCAGGTGGGGCCTCCAACCTTTCTGGGGCCCATCAACCCTTCGGGGGGGGGCCCATTCACCCCAAGGCCAATGAAGATCTGTGATATATGGGTGACTAAGGGGCCCTTTTTCACATTCTGCAAGGGGGGGTGGGCATCATTGTGCGTTACCCAACTGGCTAAGGTGACTAGAGTTCTGTGTACATTTTTCAGACCCTACCTAAAATCCTCAACCAGTGGGCAAACACCCAGGATCACATTTGAAGCTGGTAGGCGCCCCTTTAAGTAAGCAGACTCTACAAAAATGTCTTCAGTACTGTTTGCCTCGTGAACAGTCTCTGTGACCCTACAGACATTGATGTAGTTTCACTCCTGCTACTCATAATTCCTCCCCTAAAACATCCGTTTTTTTATCAAAAGCCCTCTAATTTGAAACTTTCCCTTCTACCATGTGGCTTAATGTCGCGTGACACACTGTCAACTACTCCTGACTTAGTTGTCAGAAGCACTTTGCTTCATTGGACGAGTTTTTCTTCCTTTCACCTCGGCCCCAAAGTTCCGGCAAAACTGTTGGCTAAAAAGCCAGTGAGTCTCTCGCACGCAACATCGTCGGGTCACCTGGCAGCCATGTCCTGTGACGCCAGCAGATTGACATTTGCGGCTTCATGAGTGACCCCCATGCTTAAGCCATAGCCTCATCGCACCCCCATTGCGCGACTGTAGGCATGGCCGTGTTATGATGTGCGGTAAACGCAGACATTGGAAGCAGGGCTTCTCAGCTCCCCGCGCATTCCTTAGGGCGGGCGGCAGGAAACGAGTACACATGCGAACAATAAACGGAAGTGGCCGCTTCCCGACGCCTAGCGCGGAACCCGGGCCTCGCTGGCTGCTTCCTGTGAGCCAATCCTTCCCGTAGGGCCGGGCCTGCACCTGGGCTTTTATTGGGGCTGGTGGTCCAGTAGGTCACTGCCCTTGGTCATATGCCCACTGGGTGATGTAAGCTCATTATGTAGCTGAGGCCCGGAAGGACTCAATCCCTGTATAATGTGTACATGTGTGTACACAAGTGTAGGCACGTGCATGCATCTATGCATGTAGAGGTTCTATAAAGCACTGGGTGTCACCTCTCTCGGAGCACTGGGGTATAAAGCGAACAATCGGGCAAGTAGGAATAGGGTGGGAACAGTCGAGCCAGGTGTGGGGCGGAGCTAATGACCGACCATATACAATACCTTTAGGCACTTTATGAGCCACAGTTAGTGCCTAGGATCTAAATGCACCCATGTAGATCTGTGTAATCATTTGTAAACTTGCAAGTATAGATTTTATATATTTTTAAATAAGTAAAACATACCAATGTTTATGCTGAAATGTGTTCAAAATTAATAAATCAAAATGTATGTCTATATGTGTATGCATGTGTGTATGTATGTGTATATATATATATATATATATATATATATATATATATATATTATACATGTGTGTGTATATATGTCGTCTATTTGCCATACGTTGTACTAGTTAAACATTATGCATGCTTATTGACTTCTCACAGACATTCATGTAAAGGGTGAGAGTATCTAACTCCACCCCAGAAAATCTCTCCATCTCTTCCTCCAGCTGTTGCCTGTTCAGCAAAACAAACTTTAAACTAAAAATCTCAGAATTGACAATCCAAAGCAGCATCCAGCGTAGTGGATTGTGATAATAAAAAAAAATAACATTAAGGGGGACCTGCATATCTAGCTCTTCAGAGCTGCCAAGCCATAAACTACGCACCTCCGTGACCATCACTCGTGACTTGGAAACACTTCCATTCCCACATAGGATAAAAATAAAGACTTCGTCCTTTCAATCACATACACACACCCGAGTAGGCCAGCGCCCCAGACACCCACAGAGACATAGTAAGTGTTATATAAATGTTACAGTACAGCAATTCTTTGTTGCACCAACTTTAATTCTTAAGTAATTGTGAACTGTATTGTCGTGGGTTAGGAGGGTGGGCTCTTGTCCCGGAGAGAGTACACTTCATTAAGGAGTGAATGACTTAACCTTTCAGAGCCCCCTCCCCTGCGGCTATCTATTAATGAGCGCCGCCGCCTTGGCAGTATGCAGAGAACTAAAGGAATGGTATTACTGCACGCGCCCCCTCTGCTGCCCCTGCCCCGCCCGCATCGGAGCAAGAACAAGAGGCCTGCACATACTCCAATAAGTCACAGCGAATTCCTCTGACGTAAACTCCTCCTGGCTGTAGCCGTCTGCAGCAGGCAGTAGAGCAAGGGACAGGAGCATAGGCTGCTCGCGGGGGTGGGGGGGATGACTGCCCGGTGAGGTTTCTTGTGCTCCCGGGCCTGTGAAAGGCACCTGTAGTGATGTAGTCGTCTGGATGCCGGGCCCAAGAACGGTTCCTGTAATGTCCTTGAGACCCGTGCTGCTTGCATTACAAATGAGCCCTGGGATGTCCACGTGAGAACTGTGCTGCCGGGCCTGCGTCCAGGGGTCTACGCTGCCGGGCCTGCGTCCAGGCGTCTGCGCTGCCGGGCGATATAGTGTCCTTGTAATGTCGCGTGCTGGCCAGCCTTTTTACACCCTCCGTCTAACCTATGATGCTGGGCCAAGTTCGAGTCCTGGAGTTCCCTGGTCCCTAAGAGCGCCTGTATACTGGTCCTGTGAGGCCCCTGTGGTCCGTCCTACCCGGCCTTTATAAGGAAACCAGTAGCCACTGTTGGACTACCCCGTACTGCGTGAACGTACTGTTATTACTAGAGACTTGGGCAGCTCTTTCTGATGTTTTAGGAATGGGTCAGGACAACTTGAATAGCTCATAAATTAGGATTTTATATTTTCCCAGGCACAGCCTGGAAGTTCTTCCTGGAGACCAGCTGCAGCTCATCGTAGACAGGAGAAGCTTCCTCACTCCACCCCTCTCTTGTCTCCTTTGCCTCGGTTCTCACCAGCAGCAGAAGTGCAAGTGTTCCCTACAGGCTAGACTATAGCACGGACATCCGCGGATGCTGCAGTTCGTGATCGATGTGCATTGGTTGAGCTCCGCACCTTTGATCTTGGGAATGGAATAATCCAGTTCTGCTTGTCCTGGTTCTAGGAGCTGGAACGAGAGGAGGTGCCGCAAGCGACAGTGGAGGTCCATTAATGGAAGGAGACCCTTGGTGGGCGGTTGCCTTTTCTTCATGCTTGCTGAAACAGATGTCCCCTTCTCTTGCTTACTAGGGTTGGGAAGCTAATTCAGGTTGCGCCCGTGAACACTACTCTGTGGGCTGTGTTCTCCCTCACTCAACACTATATGCATTCAAATGAAGATTCTCTGCGGTCCAGTCTGTTTTGATTACGTTTTTCTCACTTTGGTCACGCTGGCCTTTTAGTCCCCCTTCATTCCGCTATTCCATCCTATTACTCTTTAAACACGTTTGAGTATATTAGTTCATAGCCAATTGAATTTGGGATTAAGTGAAGCTAAGAGGCAATCATTGCATGTGGTTGGGGATGCCCTACATCACTTTAACTATAGATATAGCAGGCTCTATTGGAGGACACTTTTGGGCCTTCACGCTAATAAACCCTGGCTGGAGATATGACTGAAGCTTTGTCACGCTGTGGCCTTTGTATTGATGCTTCAGCAGCAATTCCTAGAAAGTAATGGAAGGCACATTAGGTTACCGTCTTCATAGAGAATGAGATGGGAAGTGAGAGCTTTGGTTTGAGAGCCCTCCCCGATGTTGCCCACTTTTTTGAAGGTGCAGATCTGAATAAGGGGTGCTAGTTTTATCCCATTTGGTACATCCTTAAGCCAGGATAGCAAGAATGAGACCTGCAGGTGAACATGGTACCGGGCATAATCACCATTTGATCATTTTTCAATTGCAGTATTTGTCAGTTTCATCAATTTGTCTAGGGGTGTGCAAAATGTCCATACTTTGTTTAATTACACACAATTTCTGAGAAATTATGCCTTATAATGCAAAACTGGCATTTGACACTATTTTAGCGTGAAATGCATCATGGTGGGCACTAAAAAACAGTGCACAAAACACAAGCACAGCAAACAGTCTCACATTCTAGTCGTTTGCGTAGCTCCTGTGTGCTTGCGCTAAAGTTTTGCCACGAATGTTGCCTGCCATCAATCATGTGTAACCACTGCAATTACCTCCTGCATACTTACCTTAAATCATATAAATACAGTAGACCGGGCAACTGCTCAACACATTCATACCCATATATTATCAGCTTTGAGAGAGCCCCAGGCGAATCAGCCCCTGGGGGTCAAAACACGAGTTGCCTGATGCTTCTCCAGCATGCCATAAGATTCAGTTAGGAACGCTCTTTCATATTCATCATTGTAGTTATGAAGTAATATATTTTGATATAAATCTTCTAATTTAACCCCCTTCTGTGGAATCAAAAAGCTGAAACCAATGAAATGTACTTTATTACTTTGAATTGTACAAATACTGCAGTTGTAAAGCGATCAAATGGTGATTTTGATTGTACTAGGTACCCTACAATCTTCCACCCTTATAGGAAAGTTACTTGTTTGTTGAGTGGTCCTAATAAACAGTAGTACAAATTATCTGCCCCTCTTAGGGGTGACGGTGGCTTGTCACTCAATATAATCAGATGTTTTGTAGTCTGCCATGCTTCAACGGAATAATTTTTAATGTGTTTTCTCTATATATTGTATTAGGTTGCTCTTGTACCAGCTATTTTTAGATAAGAACACATAACTGATATGTGACTTTACGCCAGATTTGCTGAAATCTGTAATTATACGGACAAACCTTTTGCAATATCTTATCAACTATTGGAACCGTAATTCATTCACTTGAGGGCCAATGAATTTTGTGCATTTTATATTTATCGTTTTTTTTTTTTTTAAACTGTGGCATAAACTAAACTTTTTGCAGTGTTAATCTTTGTGGATTCACATGCTGTGCATTAGTCTACCATCTAGAGTTTGGGTCTGGACTTGTTTATTTGTTGTTTTTTTTGACTGGTCGTTTCTGAACATTTGGTATTTTGCACCTTTTGACTTCAGACATAAGACCAGGAAGCTCCATTGTGTGGTTGTCGTCAGATTTTTTTCTGCTGTTAGGGCTGGATGCAGTCGAGGTACCTCTTAAAAGCACAGGAACAAGAGCTTTTTTCAAAATAAATCAAAGAAGAGCCAGAGGAAATCAATGAAACCCCATCAGATACTGTAGAAGATCACTGATTTTACACCAAAGAGCTCAGGGTTTTTCAACCTTAGGAGACCACAAGATCCCCAAACCGCGTGGCTGAAGAGTTCTGGTAGGGCACAGAAAACACCATTTAGGTTCTGCCCTAAGTGCCATCACAAGTTTGCATTGAAAGTCCCCCATCATGTTTGCAACGTGTCTCTGTCCAGGACTACACGCTGAAGGGCTGCGATGCCTGCACCAAATTACTACCAAAATCCCTCTAAGTAAGAAAAACTGAGGTGGGCGCACTACACCATGGTGCAAAACCGCCCCCCCCCCCCCAGCAGAGGATCTGTAGAGTGGCAATGGCGCCACGATTCCGACACCGAGATGGTTGATGTCAAGAAAGGAAAGGCGCAGAAGAAAGTCGACGGATGCTGAAAGCCAGAGACCTTGTTCACTGCAAATCGGAAACTTTGAAGGGGGTCGAAGTGGACAGACTTCTGACCCATGAGGCGTACTTAAAGCTCAAAGACGACAGAGATCAAACACAGGCCCAAAGAGCCCCTTGGATCTAAGCACAGATATAACAGGAGACCAATCCTCTGAACCAGCCTCAGCACCAAAAGAGGACTAAGCGCATGTAAGGGAGAAGTCAACCGGCTAGGGGTAGCCTTTGCTCTGACAAAGAAGGCTCGTATGGTTCGGGTTCGTCAGTGAGAAGAAAGTGCTTGATGATGAAAGGAAGAAGAGTCACTACAAGCCCGACATGGAGGCCTTAATCAAAAGAAAGGAGTTGGAGTCCTCTAAGGTGATACAAGATCCTGCTCTGGAATCCAAAGGAAACACTGGTTGAGGCCGAAGAAACTGAGCTAAAACTCCATCTATAACCAGAGCCAGTGGAGAACCAGGAAGATGCCTTCAGATTGAAAGAGGAATTTGATGATAGCCCCTACTAGGAGGGGATGCTCGACGCCGGCACCCGAGGACTGGCAGGATGTGGATGCTGATTCACCAGGAGAAGCTGTAGACCTCCCCACCAGACTACATATCTTTGTGCAATGCAGTGGTAAAATGGGCACCAGACGCCTACGGCTTCAAACTTCAGGAAAAACCAGGGGAGTCTCGCTTCCTAATAGAAAGTCCCCTAGTAGTAGTACTAGTAATAACTGAGACCATTCCTTCCAGTGCTCCCAAGCGAGCTAGACCTGGGAAGGGAAGCTTTCAAGCGCATGTCCAGGAGGCAAAGACAATCCGCAATATCTACTTGAAGTCAGCCCTGGGCATGGCAGACATCACCAGCAGGTAGTGCTGCACTGGGAACATGCTCAGGAAGTACGTCTGGCTAGAGGGTATCTGGGTTTAACCAGGAGGAGCAGGCAGTGGTTGTGAAAATGCCCATCACATGGGAGTCCCTCTTTGGATCGGCGGTGGACGGGTCCCCGAGGCAGCCTATGGGCATAATGCAGTTCAGGGGAGCAGTCACTTCATGGAGATTGAGTGCATAGGGAGGTTCAGTCATCAACCCCCATACATCCATCTCACTGTAACCAAGCCCCAGCACAGCAACATACTCACAATACACTGGACAGCAGAGGCAGTCGTTTCAAGGGAAGAAAAGCAGAAGAGGCACAGCATTGAGAGGCACCAGCCACACCAGCAAGCAACTTCTCAGACTGCTCACGTCTGCATTCAAAACATGTAGGGGGCAGAAATGAGGATTCCTCAGGGAATGGCACAACATCACTTCCGACAAATGGATATGCAACATAGTCCGGCACAGATTTTTTTATAGAACTCTTAAAACCACTGTTCTACATTTAATCACGGGTGAGATCCCAAAGAAGAAAGGACACCATTCACTTGAAAAGGAAGCTGCAGAACTGCTGTAGAAAAGAGATATAGAAAAAGGTACCACCATCAGAAAAGAGACCAGGGGTGTACTCGGCCTATTTTGATGGTGCCATAACTAGACTTGTTCCTTAAGGCTCATCCTTGCTCTTAGGGTCCTGAAGAGGTGTATCAAGACGCACAGGTTTCAGATGAAAACACTGCAAGTTGTCATCCCATTCCTCAGAAAGGGGGGCTGCATGACAACAATAGACCTCAATGACGTGTACCTACATGTCCCCACCAATCGCACAGCTATAGGGCCTGTCTGGCAAAATTTTGTATTCCACTTAATCCTAAATACTCCAAGTAATCCAATATTTGACCAATTCTTTTGACTTTAGTTCAACACTTTTCCATCGTCCACACACAGAGTGGTATGCCAATTTTCAAGTTTCTTATATTCCAGCTGGGCCATCCGAACCTCATTTCAAGAATACGATTGACGCAGATTCGTCGAAGACAGTGTTTTATTAAAAGCCCAATGCATTTCGGGCAACTGGTGTCCTTCATCAGGGGTCACTGTAAATGACACGGATCAATTCACAAATTAAAAACCATTACTGTTTACTATTTACATTGTAATTTTGCATCATGTAATATCAACGCTTCCAACGATATCATTTCATCAAGATACAGCACACAGAATTAGTGTGAACCCTTCATTAACCCATTCTATCACTTTTTTGGATATGGGAGAAGTAAGTAATGAGAGAGAGAGTGTATGGCACTTGAGGTCAGGTGCATGCAGAGTGGGATGAGTAGATGGCAGAGAGAGCATAGCGGTAAATGTAAGACAACAGTTCATTGAAAAAAAGGGAGGGATGACTGTTTGAATGAACGTGAAGATGGATGAGGAAGGTTTCGATCTAGAGTGATAGAATGGGTTAATGAAGGGTTCACACTAATTCTGCTGGTTTGAGGGGGAAATGTGAGTATAAGCACATGTGCAAGTTTTATTATTACGCTGTATCTTGATGAAATGATATCGTTGGAAGCATTGATATTACATGATGCAAAATTACAATGTAAATAGTAAACAGTAATGGTTTTTAATTTGTGAATTGATCTGTGTCATTTACAGTGACCCCTGATGAAGGGCACCAGTTGCCCGAAATGCATTGGGCTTTTAATAAAACACTATCTTCGACGAATCTGCGTCAATCGTATTCTTGAAATGAGGTTCGGATGGCCCAGCTGGAATATAAGAAACTTGAAAATTGGCATACCACTCTGTGTGTGGACGATGGAAAAGTGTTGAACTAAAGTCAAAAGAATTGGTCAAATATTGGATTACTTGGAGTACTTAGGATTAAGTGGAATACAAAATTTTGCCAGACAGGCGCTATAGCTGTGCGATTGGTGGGGGCGCAAACGACGCCCCAGCTCATGTTTAATTGTCTTCTAAGGTGCCGATTGGGCATGGCACATAACCAGTCTGCACGCACTCTGAATCATAATGGACAAGCTTTGTTGAATCACTGAGAAAAAGGTGTGCATCCTACCCCCAATGTTGAAGTGTACCTACATGTGCCATTGAACAAAAGATACAAGAAGTACCTGAAATTTGTGATAGACCAGGTCCACTACTAGTTCAGTGTTGCCCTTCGGGATAAAATCAGAATCCAGGATGTTCACAAAATGCCTGGCAGCCATGGCTGTACATTTAAGAAAAAAGGGGATCCATGCCTACTTCTAACTGGACTACTTGCTCAAAAAATGCAAAATCGTACCAGCAGTACAAAGACCACACAAACCAGATCATGCAGACGTTACACAAACACTTTTTCTCCATCAACGTGGAAAGGTTCTCTACAGTACCAGAAAAGGAAAAGATTTTCCTAGGAGACCGATTTGACTCTGAAAAGGAAAGAGCGTTTCCTGTAAGAGAGAAGGGTCCAGGCATTGAAGCAAGAAGTTCACTACTACCAGAAAAATCAGGCTCTGACAGTGGGAAAACTCATGGGCATGATGGCGTCCTGACTACCACTCGTTCCAAACGCCAGGCTCCACATGAGACCAGTCAAGGAATGGCTACAGAGATACTGGTCACAGGCAATGGGGCATTAAGAAGATCTAGTGCTTGTGACAGAGTACACAAGGAGATCCAATGGTGGAACAGCAAGAAGATCACACTAGGCAGACCTCCCAGGCAACCAACTCCCATGGCTATCATTACAACAGATGCATCCCACATGGGGTGAGGAGCGCACATGGACAGACTGAACATCAGGGGCCTTTGGAGCCCAGAGGACGCAATGGAATGCACAAACAACCTTGAGCCCAAGACAGGTGTCCTAGTCTTCAAGGCCTTGCAGTCACAACTGAGGGGGGAAGATCATCCAGATACAGACTTTAACGACATTGCAACAATGAGCTACCTTAACAAACTAAGGGGTTATGCCCTATTGATAGTGATCAGGGATATTTGCACACGCCTTTCTGCCAATCCCTCTGGTAATAGGTGCAAGCAGGCTACCATGACACACATTGCGCCGTGTTAGGCCAGACATGCATGGTTCTCAGAACTAGTAGAGCTGGCATAGGGCAATGTGATGCTGCTAGCAACACAACAGGACATTCTAACCATGCAACAAGACAAAGTGTTACATCCGGGACCAAAAACACTCCGCTTGGCAGCATGGCTCTTGAAGACATAGAATTTAAAATTGCCCAAAAGAACCATCGACGTCCTCAAAGAAGCAAAGACTGACGTTGCAGAGGTGTTGCTCCAAATAAAATGGAATCGGTTTAGAAAATGTTGCACAAATCTCAGAACAGGCCTACACACTGGAACAGCAGATGCCACAGTCCTTAAATAACTAGCGCACCTACTGGACAAAAGGCTGTCCTATGCAACGCTAAAGATACACCTGGTAGCCACTGTGGCATACACAAGAGGTATCATAGGAAGGAGTTTGTTCCCAACACCAGTGGTCAAAAGGTCCTTGGAAGTGTCAAAAATACTGGTGCCACCAAGAACAGTGCCCACAGCACATGGAACCTGAATCTGGTCCTCATACAGCTGATGAAGCCACCCTTGGAACCAATGCATAGCTCAGGACTGCAATTTCTCATTTCACCTTAAAAACTGTTTTCCTGGTAGCCATAACATTACTATGAAGGGTTGGTAAGCTGCAGACATTAACAGTGCAGAAGCCGTACATACAAATATACAAGGACATGATACTAATGAGAACAAATCCCAAATTCCTACCCAAGGTGGTGTCACATTTCCATGTTAACGGGTTTTTTCCAAACCTTAAGTCGCAAGCGTAGCGCGCTCTACCCATGCTAGACATCAAGAGGATTGTTATGTACTGTATGCAGAAAACAAAACTGAAGAGGCTTTTGGCTTCATTTCTCTTTTCATTTCAGATTCTCACTTTTCACTGTTGGCATTTCTCAGGTTTCATGTCTTTGTACTCCCTTGCTTCTTTCCTAATTGTCTCTGTATCCACATGGTTGTCGCCTGCTTTCTCTTTGATTTGGTCCTGGCGTCCTTTTGTTTTCCTGTTTTTTCCTCAGTTGCTTTCCCTCACCTCTCGTTTATTGGGTTGAACCTACTAGACAGTGCATGCTCTGACTGTTGCAAGACATATTTTGGGCTTACCAAGAACATATAAAGGGGCTTGGAGCACAGCACACCCATTGCTTACCAGTGGTTAGCTTTGCTGTCGCTCTCATTTGTTCTGCTTCTTGTTTGATGCCATTTTCTATTAATCTTTTGTTTGTTACTCCCATGGAGCATTGCCTCTTTACAATGCGTTTGATTGCTTAGTTCTTTTGTACTCCCTTTTACATAATTAGTTTTTCTTTTTTTGTTCAAGCACTCCATGAAAGTGCATGTGTTTTTCATTTCTCTCGCCCAGTCTTTAAACTGTACTCATTTGCACCCCATCTGTTGCTTGCTGTCCTGTGTGCTTCTCCCCCAGTCCCCTCTACCTTGCTCTCTGGCCCGTTGCTTCTCCTTCCCACTGCCCACCCAGCTTGCTTCCCCTCCGACGTCTGATGTGTTGCTTTTCCCACCACTCCGCCATGTTGCTTCTCCCACACGGGTATGCCCAGACGTGGGTCCCGTGCTCTCCATGCCACTGGAGTCAAGCTATCCTGGCTGATGAGGGCTGAAAGCCTGAAACCCGTCCTAGGATGCTTGTTTCCAGTCCAGGGAGGACCTGGCCTGGCAGTTCGGGCTGGACTGTTCTGTTGTATATTTCCTAGGGTGTCCATAAACGGGCTTTCCAGATTCATGTCCTTATATAGGCACAATTCGCCTTGCCCTTATATAGGCATAAAATCCTAGACCTTATTTAGGCATAACCCATGCACTCCAAATACAGGCATGGATTCCGACATCCGTCCACCCTAGCCTCACAACGAGTTCATGAAAAAAACACTCTTTGGCTGCGGGAGTTTCCCTTGCCCAGGACTATTGATTTCTTCAAGGACTCATATATTATGCATGAACCATTATTCCTTAGGGGTTCATTCATGACGTCTTTCGCTGCCCAAATCACATCAATACTAACATTTTCAGGTATAAATATACCTTCCCAAACCCCTGTAAATCAGAGGAGACCTCGACTTCAGAGGAGCCCGATTCCCGGCCGGACGCACTGAGAAGACGCTGTCATTCCTGCACGCAGAGAGTCCAGCTTCCAGTGATCTAACTTCCCTTGCGGGGTGTTGGAGTTCGAGTCTGGGAAAGAGATTCCTACCTCTCTCATTCTTCAGGTATGGAGCAGACTAGAACCTAGAGGGACTCTTGGCATACTGGACTCTTGGCATACTAAGCTTAACATACTCTTAGTATACTCTAGTCAGGATTACATCACCTACTTCTACTTCTCCCTACACCTATGATAGGTTAGGAACACTGGGGTAGAACTAGGCTAGAAACGCATCGTATGAAGTACTCGCATTTTTAGGCTGTGTCATTTTATGTAAATGCATATATGCTGAAAAGATAATGCTAACGCAGTATTATTTATTTCTACTGCTCACTCTGTACATTATTTATCTCACATACTGTCTTGTGATCGTAACCGCACATTTTACTTACAACAGAAACAAGACTGTTCAATAAATCCTTTATTGAAACGCCCGTCTGTTATTTCTGTGTAACTTTGAGAGTAACTAGACATGCACGACTGAGCTGAGTGAAATAGTTATCTATTGTTTCTACGACTCTGGGACACGTCCTGATTCTGTAAGGGAAACACAGTGGTCATGTTTTGCGGCTGCCAGAAACTACTCCCTTCTTGTCGTCAAGAAGTTTCTAGTGGCCTCTGAGCTAGCTGGCACAAGTAATTAAGTTTAATATACTCGATGGGGACATACCGACCTTAGTCCTATGTCAAACCTATAGGATATATTATTCCAATGCGCAGAGCCTATTAGGGAAATGGGAGCTACACTACAGTTCCCATTGGGCGCAGGGTCAAGACTGATTTGCCTATGGCTGGGTCCAAACTGGAATGGCATGGTGAGCAAAAAAACGATGGATTTAGGCCCAGATCTTTGTACGGGGTGAATGTATGACGTTGTTCTGCATTCTGTCCATCAATTGTTGTTTTTGCTTCTCCCACACACCAGCCCGCCATAAAAAACTTTAAAATTGCACATATCTTTTGTAGGCATGCACATGTGTTGCACACGCCTCAAAAATGACACGTCCGCCGTATCATAGCTGCTTTAAAAAAAATTTAAAAAAAAGTTTTAAGCCATACTGTATTACAAGGCTAACAACCATTAATTAGCAAAGCCAGTAGGTCCCAAAGGAGAGACCTATTAGCGTTGTTTTTTTCCATTTCTATTTAATGTACTACTTCTAAAGCTCCTACCCCCTCTTTTCCTGTAGGGGGTGCAGCTGCCAACTTGTCTGATGTAAGCACATAAGATGGACAGAGCGCTGAAACTTTTCAGACACTTAACCCCCAGTCACTATTAGTTCTGGGTTAAACCCATCATCGCTATTTTGCTCACTTCGCAACCCCAATTCAGACCCATCCATTTGCAAATCAGTGTTGACCCAGTTCCTCATGGGAACAGTCCAGCCCCAACTGCCAAGCCAGGTCTTCCATCATTTGTTGGTCCTAAGTAGGACGGTTATGCCCAGACGTGGGTCCCTTGCTCGCTGTGTCACTGGATTCAAGCTAACCTGGCTGATGAGGGGTGTTACCCAGAAAACGTTCCAAGGATTCTTGTTTCCGGTCCAGGGAGGAACTGGCTTGGCAGTTCGGGCTGGACTGTTCCCATGAGGAACAGGGTCAAGACTTATTTGCATATGGCTGGGTCCTAACTGGGGTGGCGTGGTGAGCAAAAGAACGATGGATTTAACCCAGATCTCTTGACAGTGGGTGAATGTTTGATTTATTCAGCATTCCGTCCATCATTTGTTGCTACAGAACTTGTCTTATGTGTCAGGTGTCGCACATTTGCGCAGTCAAGGATTTTTACAAACAGCTCCTTGACATTTAGGTGTGTGCTCGCAAATCACTACATGCAAAGTCGAAACAAGACCGTGAAAGAAGCCGAAGGTGGGCTGAACATCCAGAAATGGCTGAAGGTGTCACACCCGCCTAACAACTGTGTTGTCAAAATGCCTGTTCTGTTTTTGGCTACCCCTAACCTCGCATGCACTCTTGCTTTTATCGTCCTCCACGGCATTCACGTTTGTGAACTGTTCCTGTCTCCTCGCACTGGGCAGGATTCGCAGGAGGAACATGCTTTCACTTACATCCAGTCTTCGTTGCAGAAAGAGTGGGAGAGGGGGTGGGTTTCTTCTCTGGATACGAGGTGGAACGTCTCAGCTGGTTTTCATTTAGGAAAGCTGGAAACATTTGGCACTCGTCTTGCATGGACCGCGTGTCTTTGCTTTTTTTACTACTTCCCAGGATGCCGTGGGATCAAGTCCGTTAAAATTCCCTGACATCGATTCAAAGACAGCTGAGGGTGGGGGCAGGGCTCACGTGGAAAACGAGGAGCGCTGAACTTGGGAATCGAGCTTGTGTTGGAGGCAGGCTTGTGTGTGGAGGAACCGGCAGCATAGTGTCCTAAGACCCTCGAGGCTTATGGGATGGGGGAGAGGGGGGAGGGGGGGTGATGGGAAATGACTACAGCCTTATCCATTGCCAAGTGAGAACAAACACCCCATTCGGGTGTGAGGTCTCGGCTGCTGTGTTAAATGAGACTTCTTCCGGGTGTAAGGCATTTGTTATTGGTGACGAGACTTCTTTCGGGTGTGGAGGTTCGTGCTGCATGAAAGGTGGGATCCTTTGTGATGTAAGTTGTCATGTTATGGAAAACAGGGGAATGGGGCTATCTGGGAGCACAGCACCCCGAGCTGTGCTTCAGTACGCTTGGGAATGAAAAAACAAGACACACTGGGGTCTGGTGTCTTGAGACTCCTGGGAGGTTATGAAGGAGGGTAACAAATGAATCCCTCCTCGTCCCTCCCAGCCCGCTACAAAACGGCCGTAAACAGCTGAACTTCCATAAACTGTTCTTGGCGAGAGGTGCTTGGCACGTTCACTTTGTTTACTTAGCAACGTTGTCCAGCATCCTTTCTACCAGAGAGGGTGGGCATACCTGATCCGCGCAACCTGTCTGTTTTTTAAATCCCAACGGCCTGCCGACGTCGCGCTGTCTGAAGCATCAGGCGCATTTTTCATTTCAGTTACAACCTAACCACCTTGTAACTGAGCATTGCTGTAAGCTTCCGAGGTTACAAAGTAACTGCTACTGCGCTTGGACCTCCACAACACTTTACACGTGTATGCCTGCCTCATAGTAATGCACCTTTACTGGACTTCCTCAGAAAAGCTTGCATCACCTTTAGATGCAGCAGAACCAGGCTGTAGGGATTTTAGACAGGCTGCTACGTGCTATGTGTACAAGCCATGCAGCAGGTATTGTAAGCTGGAATTTGACTCGTTATTGACGTGGTTTTGCAAACAAACCTAATAACTTGAAGGCTAGGAATTCCAGTGTCTCTGGTTTACAAGGACGCCCTTAAGTATTGGAGAACACACAGAGCAAACAGCCACAGGAAATGGGGTAGTATCCATATTTCTGTTAATCAGTGTTCCTTAATTTTCCCTTCATCACTGGTGGTGGTGCTAGGCCTGTACCAAGCTTTTTATAAGTCTGTTATAATGCATCCCTTCCCTGGAGCCATATCAAAACATAGGGTCGGCGTTAAGAATGCATACAATATGTGCAAAGGTATAAACATCTGGAAATTGAAGGGTTTGAAAATACTGCACGCAGAAGGTTATGATGTAGCACTGTTACCTCATCACTCTTTGCCGGGCATTTTAGGCCCCTCTATGGTGTTACGTTACACAGGTATATAGACGGTATTATTGAAAGAAGAGACCAGGTCCTTGTAGTTCACATTTCTTATATTTGTAACAGACTCTGCAGTTACTTAGTGCTGGTCCATGGGAAAGTAAAACGGAAGCCACTTGGGCCTCTGCCAGTCATGTTTTATAGAATGAAGACTAAAACATTCCTTCCTGTCTTTGAATAACATGGCGGAAACAATTCCTATATCAGCTCTTACTAATCTACCCCACACAAACTTCGAACATATCAATATTGTCTTCCTTAAAAAACATATCTAAACTGACCTTAAATGCAGGAGTGGGTTTTTCAGACCCAAAATGATATGCACGTCTTTTGGACTGATGGCTGCACAGATTCCACACATGGCACTAAACTGTAACCCCCTTATTCACAGTGTGGAGTGATTTACTTGACTGCTGATTTGCGGGAGCTGATCCCGATGGTGGCTGTTTGCGATTTTTGGTATTTGGGTATGAGGTGGCAGGTTTACAATTGGTGGATGGTGCATATATGGCTATCCAAAGTACTTATATGACTAAAGCTAGGCCATGGCTGTTACTTGATTTCGAACAACTTGGGAGTGCATTTGAAGAAAAATAATCCCTTCTGCAATGCAATTGGTGAGGATACTTGTGATGTTCTCGATTTGTCATTTCAAATTTTATAAGTGTTGTGTTGAGATCTTGAGCCTAGCATGGCGTAGGTGCAAGTTACAGTTCCTGTAGTGTGCCATAACTGCAGTTTTTCAGGGGTTTTAGGTCTTGCAGTGGGACTATAATGTCACACTAACTGTTTTGAAGTGAGTTGCTTGCTCTGCTTTAGTTACAACATTGTTTCTCAGTGAATTTCAGATTTGTTTTCCTGATGAATTCTTGTCACCATTTTACTGGTGGGAGTTGTAGGGTGAATGATAGTCTGTCTCTGTTTGACATTGCAGTCTTCTCCCTTTTCATGGTTTTCATCCATATGTAGGGGGCTTGTTGCAGAGCAATCTCCTGTGAAGCCAACCCCTTGCTGCACATGCAGTTTGCAAGTAAAGTTCAATTCTAGCATCTGAACTTTAATGTAAGTCTACCAAATGGCACAAATGTGTATTGCAGACCACATGATGTGGTTTTGATCAATTTATACAATGTCTTTGACTCTCGCATAACCTCCATCATCGATGATTTAGAGTGCGACATTGCGTCTTTCCTGGATGGACACAACAAAGAAAACACAAGGATCTGATGGACGGAGCACTGAAACTTTTCAGACACTCACCCCCAATAACAGATCTGGGTTCAATTCATCATCATTCTTTAGCTCACTTCGCCACCCCACTTCAGACCCAGCTATATGCAAATCAGTCTTGACCCTGTGCCTCATGGGAACAGCTAAGCTCGAACTGCCAAGCCAGGTCTTCCCTGGACCGGAAACGAGCATCTTGGGACCGGTTTCGGGGTTATACCCCTCATCAGACAGGCTAGCTTGAATCTAGTGGCAAAGTGAGCTAGGGACCCACGTCTGGGCATACCCTGCCAACTTAAGGGGAACAAAGCAAACCCAAGGAGATGAGGGATGGAGCGCTGAAACTTTTCAGACACTCACCCCCAGTCACAGATCTGGGTTGAATCCATCATCATCCTTTAGCTCACAACAAAGACAGACACAACAAAGAGGCTCTGATAGTCAGGGGAGGGGGCTTTGTTACGCCAGGCTTTGTGGTAATGCCAATCCCTCAAATTGTGGCCTGGAGATACCTAAGAGGAAGGAGTATAAGCATTTTCAGCATACACCTTTTGGGTAGGCCCTGAATAGATTTCTGACCTCCAGATTCCTGGCTCTTGCCAAGCAATTTACTGCCCCGGGTTCACCTCCCCTCACCACTTTTAACGTTCCTCAAAAGGGTAGTGAGATTGTTTTACTTCTAAGTGTCACAGGCCCTAGCCAAGCTTATACTCGACCATTATATATCGATCTCGTGTATTAGCGGACACAACCCACTTATTTTAGAGTTGGACCTTACACTGATTGGGGAAAAGGGGCAGCAGGAGAGCCTGGCCCCCCTCTTACTCACAAAATGTGGGTTTCCAGATAAAATGGGAGAAGGTGGTGAGGGATGCTTTTCTGAGTAAACTTGTATGTGAGAATGGTGAGACATTCTCAGTACTTACCTGGGAAGAGTGGGACACTATAAAATCTCTGCTTTTAGAACTGTATGCTCTGCAATCGACAAGGGGTTGAGGCAGTCTCAAGTCACAAAGAATCCCCACCTATAGGCTGCTTCGATCATGCCTGTATAGCGGCCCAAGAGAAACTGAAACACACTCTTTTTTTTTTTTTTCTAGACCATGCTCAAGAAGTGATCTAGGGAGTGCCAGAAGTTATAAATCTACCCTGCAGGCCAGGAGATGTGTCCTGAGGGAAGAAGTATGGGAGCTGACAAGAGCCTCCATCTTGAAGGATCCTGCACTGTTCTGGAAGGCTGTTAATCAGACTTTTTTTTTTTATTTTTTTTTTTTTTTTTTATACAGGGATGAGAAACCCTCCATAGATACGGTCATCCCAGTGAAGGCATGGGTTGCCTATTATAATAGTATTTTTAATCCTGATAAGAGCCCCTATTCAGGAGGGTGACTAACCCGGTCATGTTTGTTATCAAACATGTTGGAATCATACCCCCACTCCGTTAACGGTGTGAGAAGTATGATTCCATGCACTGTAAAGCTCCTCAGTGCTCCTGGTACCAGTCTGCCAGAACCAGACAGCAAGCTAGGGCTGCAGCCGACCAGAGACCTGTTTCTTCCCTCCTGCTGCTGAGCCAAGCTCGAGCAGGGGAAGGCAGAACAAAAGAGATCCTGTCACAGGGAGGTGTGACCACCTCCCAGCCAGGGTTTAGTGCACTGGGGCAGGGTGGGGGTGCTTACTAGCGCCACGGAGACTGCTTGCAGGGCACATTTGGTGCCCTCCTTCCATAGTCCAGTTCAAACCAGTTCAGGGAGCCGTTGGCTCACGCTCTGGTGCAAAACTGGACAAGGGAATATCCTCTCCACTGTCCAGTCCCTCCTCTGGGAGGGAACCCTGAATCGTCCCAACCCTTTCCTTAGTCTCCTGAAGGGCTTACCTGTGGGTGGCTCCCTCGATTCATCATGGGACAAGATTCAGATCAAGATACCACTTCCTCTTCGACCGTCTAGGCACTCTGGACTTCGCTTGACTTCGCTCTGTGCACCAAGGCTACAACTGGGAAGACTTCTGCTGCTCCTGGTCTCATCGCCCTGCTCGTCTGCTGCATTGTCTGTGCCTGTACTCCATACAGGAACCTTCCAAGGCCTGTGGACATCCAAGACACCTGAAGGAATCTCCCTTGAAGTGAAGGAGTCACTTCTCTGCATCTGCAGGCACCACAACCAAGCTAACCGGTCTGCTGCTCCTGGGCTCCTACGGATTCCAAAAGGCTCAGCAACACAGGTGGTGGTTCTACAACTCCCTCAAGACCTCCACTGTCTTCATACCAAGCTTGAGACCAGTATCCCTCGTCGGAACCGCAGGAACCAAACCCCTGTGCACTGCGTCGTGTAATTCCAAAGAAAGGGAGACCACACTTCTGGAAGCAAGGAAACAAAAGATTTATTTAGTACAACAAAAAGATAATCTCTAGAGATGGAAGAGTGTCCGAGACCCACGGATTGCGTAGGTGTCAGGAGACTGTTCAAAATGTCCTTGGCATGCAGCATGTTTTATAGGATGTAGACACTCCCCTCGGGTGCAGGAGGATGACAGAAAGTCAGTTGGTATGCAGGAATTCAGGTGTGTGAAGCAGATTTTCAGGTGTTGGGCCAAAGGAAACTCCGAGGAATGCAGGAGTTCAGGAGTGCGCTGGACATATTCCTGTTTGGGGGCAGCTTTCATGCCTTGCAGCTGAGGAGGGTTTCGTGACCTGGCCAGGTGTTAGGCCGTTGGCAGGGACAGACCTGTTCTGTTGCCTATACAAGTTCCAGAGATAAATGCGTGGGTGCAGTAGAAACCGGCCCAGAGCACCAACACAGGGTCACGTAGGAGACAATCTTGTGAAAGGTCAAGAAAGCGTTTTGTGAGCAAGATGTAGGTCATACACGGCAATATTTAGAAATACAGTTATTACAGTCCCTCCTCTTGCCGTGTGCAACGTCATTAGTAAATGTCAATTTTACAGAGTTCTTCAAATGTCTGATGATATAGTATTTTGCTGTTTTCAGTCTGACTGGTCATAGGTGTGGATCTGCAGGTAGATGCACACAGAGAACAGAGTGCTGGGCCACAATGGACGCACAGGCAACAGAAGAAGATGGTACCCAAGGGGATCGTGAGGAGCGCCAGTATCTTCCATCCCCAGGTGATCAGAATGTTCCATAAGCCAGTTGTCCAGGTCCAAGGGGTCCCATTGTCTGGTTGTATTTCGGTGGCAATCCGGTGTAGTTTGGAGATTGCTTCATAGACGGAGGGCGATGAATCAGGAATATACACACAGCAGCTAGCCCCGATGATGCGACAGGCCCCTCCTCGATCTGCCAGGATGACGTCGAGCACCATGCGATTCTGAAGAGAAACCATCCGTGTAGCATCGATTTCGGCCGTGTGCTGGGTCAGTATTCCTGCAGTGATGTTGGCAGTAGCTTCCAGGACTCTGGTGAGTCGCCTGGTGTTGAGACTGTTGGACATGGGACCCCAAAAAGGTAGAAGGCCCTTCAGGGCATCGCCGAATTGCTGGTTGCTGGTGTCGGTCTGGTCTATATCTGGTACCCGTCTCCTCTGTCTGTGGTACAAGTTGTTCCTGTTAAATGTGGGTGGCAGCAGGAATGCAATATAGCATGTGCCACTCCAGTCAGAAGGCAGCCAGGTGTAAGCTTTGTTTCCACATACAAAGTGCAGTCCTGATGGAAGGCTGAGGTATGGCGTGAAGTTGTTGTAGGTTATGGTAGTATTGCACAGACTGGCTCCTATAGGTATTGTTCCTTGACCTTGCAGACACAATGTACCAGGACGTGATGTAACTGAAATGGCAACTTCTTTCTCTTGAGTAGGAAAGAAAGTGTAACCCCAGGTGTCCTGCATAGGGGTGGACATAATAGCGTGCATTTGTGGCGGGTCAGAGGCATTGCAGAGAGTATTGTTTTTTTATGAAGAGTCCAAAGAAAGGGTTGGAATGTTGTAAGGTTGCCTTTGTCATAACATGATGGAAAAACGTTCGTCAGATTGTACATCAGAGCACAAGTGTAGGCCGGAGTGGCGGGAAACACCAAGAATGAGATAGTGTGCTGAACTGCATGAGGTAGGAGTCCACAAACATAACAGTCTGTCGCATTGAAAACCTGATTAAACTGGTATAACATTTGAATAAAAGTATTATTATGAAACTCCAAGTGTCTGTTGAGATGTGTGTCTGGCCACGGTACATGAGAATGTTCAGGTGGCGTTGGTGGAACTGTTGCTTGGGGTAATACAGTATGTTTGGCGGGGACTATTTCTTCGAGGATCCAGAACACTACGCTGAACAGGACAAAAATGGCAGTCAGGATAAACAGTACTATTGTCCGGGTACTACAAGTTCTCATTTTAGCTTTCTTCAGCCTTGGAGCTAGACTTGTTCTTTAGCTTAGCCTTGGACCGGAGGTAGTATCCGTCTGTTCCTTCGTCACAAAGTTCCAACTCAGTGTCCGACTCAAGGCGTGGTGATGCTGATTTTTCGTGCCTTAAGACTTCTTTCTGGGTTTGTAGTTGTTCTTTGGTGACGGGGTCCACTTTCCTGCAGTGGGACGCATGTACCCACGACTTTCTTCCCTCCACTCTGACGGCTGTCCTTGTGGCCAGGAGTACCTGCAGAGGCCCCTTCCAGCGTGGTTGTAGGGATTGGGTGCGGGCGAAGTTTTTCACCAGGACGAATTCGCCAGGGAGGATGTGATGGCCTGGACCCTGGGATCTGTCCTCAGTAGTGGCCCGCACCTGTTCATGGATTAAAGACAGGGTCTCAGTAAGTTCATACAAATAATCAGTCAATATTTCCTGTGGTAGGTGTGAAATGGACTTTGGAGAGGGTGCATTCCAGATATTCATGGGCCTGCCAAAAACTACCTCGTATGGGGTAAGATGGGATTTGGAATGTGGGACTGATCTAATAGATAGTAGTGCCAATGGAAGAGCATTGACCCAATTCAGTCCTGTTTCTGTTGTTATTTTGGCCAACTTTTCTTTAAGGATCCCATTGTACCTCTCCACCAGCCCTGCTGCCTGTGGGTGAAATGCTGCATGAAATTTTTGTTTGACCCCAAGCCCTCCCAGGATGTTCTTGACTGTCTGTCCGATGAAATGGGACCCCCTGTCACTTTGCATTAATCTACAAAGGCCATATCTAGGGAAAAATTCTTTCAATAAGACTTTAGCTGTAGTGATGGCAGTGTTATCCTTTGTGGGGTATGCCTCAACCCATTTGCTAAAGGCACAGACTACCACCAATGCATATTTGTAGTGATTGACTCTGTTTAACTGTATATAGTCCATCTGAAGTACTTCAAATGGTGCAGTAGGAAGGGCGAATCCTGCCATTGGGACTTTAGTTCCCTGACCTATGTTGTGTCTGAGACATGTGAGGCACTGTTTGACAAACCGCTCTGCTGCTGGGCGGAGTCGGTGGTAATCCCATACTTCCTTGAGCATGGTACACATGGCCTGGGAACCAATATGTGCAGGTAAGTGAGTCATGGTGAGCAAGGGGATTACGTAAGCCTGTGGTAATTTCCATTTTAGCATATCTTGGGACCTCCAGCACCCCTCTTCATCCATTGTTCCCTCTGTTTCCCACTGGGCCTTTTCTTCAGGAGTGGCTGAACGCTGTATGTCAATTATCTGCTGTCTAGCGTCATGCCATTTCTCAGCTTGTGACTTTAGGACGTATACTCTAGCTGGTACTTCCCCCAATGCTGTTTGTCTTGCTATCTTATCTGCTAAGGCATTCCCTTGCCCTACTTCATCTGTCACCTTTTTGTGAGCTGCACATTTGATTACTGCCAGTTTGGTTGGTAAAGTGATTGCTTCCAAAAGGGCATTGATAAGGTCGCCATGCTGAATAGGGGTGCCATGTGAGGTGAGGAAACCTCGTTCTTTCCATAGTAGTGCAAAATTATGTACCACGCCAAAGGCATATTGACTGTCGGTATATATATTGACTGACATATTGGTACTAAGGATGCATGCTCGTGTAAGGGCTGTTATTTCTGCTGCCTGGGCTGATTTCTGGAGAATTCTAGCTGTTTCTATCACTGTAAGGGCTGTAGTGACTGCATAGGCAGCGGAAGTAGTACCGTCCGGTATTTTTAGACATGACCCATCCACCCATAAATGGCCTTCTGCCTCTGGAAAAGCTGTATCTTTCAGATCCACCCGACTTTTTGTTTCAGCTTCAGTATGGAATACACAGTCATGGTGGGCTGGTTGTGTGAGGGGATCAGTAGTTGGTAAGGGTAAGAGTGTGGCTGGGTTGAGGGTGGTACAACGTTGTATTGTGATATGCGGGTTAAGAAGGGTGAGTTCATATCCATGTAGTCGGGCACTGGTGAGATGTTGTGTCTTGGTTTTGTTGAGCAATATGTCCACTGAGTGTGGGACAAAAACCGTCAGGGGGGATCCCAAAACAATGCCCTCCGTCTGTCGCACCGCCACTGCAGTTGCCGCTACAGCGAGTAGACAGGTGGGCAAAGCAGAAGCAACAGGGTCCAGGACTGCAGAAAAGTACGCACATGGTCGCTTGTGTGTGCCATGTGTCTGACAGAGGAGCGAGAGGCTGCATCCAGATCGCTCGTGTACAAAAAGAAAAAATTGTTTGTGATAGTCAGGAGTACCTAGTACGGGAGCAGAGCACAGGGCCTGGCGTAGTGTCGTGAATGCTTCTGTGTGTTGGGTGGTCCAGGGGACGGGGTCAGATACATCTCTGGTGACTAGAGAAAGAAATGGTTTAATGATGAGGGAGAAATTAGGGACCCATTGTCTACAAAAGGAAGTCAGTCCTATGAGTGCTCTGACATCTCGTTGGGTGACAGGAGTTGGAAAATTCAGAATAGTTTGAATCCTATCTGGTGTAAGAGTGCGTCCCTCCTCAGACAACAAGTGACCCAAGTAGGTCACTTGTCGTTTACAATACTGTAGTTTGTCTTTAGAGACCTTGTGTCCCTTAGTAGCAAGAAACTGGAGTGTGATCATGGATGCTTTGCGGGCAAGTTGTGTTGTGTCTGCTGCTAAAAGAATGTCGTCAACGTATTGAATTAATACTACTCCTTGTGGAAGCTGGATCTGATCCAGTTGTGCTTTTAAAGCCTGGCCATAGATGCTGGGACTTTCAGTGTAGCCTTGAGGTGCTCTACAGAATCTATATGAGACATTCAATAATGTAAATCCAAAGAGAAAACGGGAATCCTTATGTATAGGAATAGAGAAATATGCATTTTTAAGGTCTATAACTGTGAATACTCTAGCTGTTGGTGGGATCATGGTGAGAATGGTGGTAATGTCAGAAACTACAGGAAATTGAGGCTGCACTATTTTGTTAATAGCTCGCAGATCGATCACAAATCTATATATCTTTTGTCCTGTAGGGGAACGTTTAAGAACTGGAAGAATAGGACTGTTACAGATATTTCCTGATACCTGTTCCACTACACCAGCGAGTATGAGGTCCTGAACAATGGTTTGAAGGGCGACCTCTCCCTCTTTAGATATTTTATACTGTGGGATCCTTGGCAGAGTTGCTCCTGGTGTTACGGTGATATGCACTGGAGGCATTTGGATGGATCCAACATCCGTGTCTGAGGTCGCCCATAGACAGGGGGAAATAGTCGCCAAATCATCTTGTATGTGTGATAACTGTAAAAGCTGGGTAGGAGCAGAAGGAGCATTGTTATCGTACAGTATTAACCGAACGTTATTCGGTGAACACCGAATGGTAGCTCTATAGTGTTTTAACAGATCTAGGCCTAGTAAGTTCTCTGGGCATTGGGAAGACAGTAAAAGGTAGCTGAAATTTGTTCACCTTGCATTGAGAATGGTGTTGGGTAGGACAAGGAATTGACAGAGGGCTGACCATCGAATCCAGTCGATGTAATGAGTTTGCCGGATGGAGGAGCCCTCGGAATCAGTGGTGTGGTTAGAGTGCTACGGGATGCTCCTGTGTCTATTAGAAAAGGTCCCGCTGACCCTGCAACTGATGCTGTAACATATGGTCCCTGTTGATCTACAGGTACTTCCACTGGTTCCTTCCCCCATCCTAGACTGTCCTATGCTGCCCAATACAGGGATGACGTTTCAGGATCATCCACGGTATAGTCCTGAATGGTAGCTTGAAGTTCCTGCTGTCTTGGGCCTCTATCAAATCTATTCTCCCTGTAAAGTGGTGTAGCTCGTGTCTGGGTATTATGTGTTCTGGGTTGAGTTTTCCCGAAGCGATGTTGGCTGCTAGAATCCTACAATCACCTTTCCAGTGTCCTGGTTTTTTACAATAAGCGCAGATGTCAGTAGGTTGGGGGCCTAGTCTGGGTAGTTGGCGTGGGGTATCTGAGGTATATGGTCTGGGTTCGGGGTATGAGACCGTTGGTCTGGGCATATGGCTGTTTGTGCGACGCGTATCTATTTGACTAAGCAACACTTGTTCTTTTAATTTCTTCTTTTTGTTCTCTTTCTCATCCTCCGCTGTTTTATTCTGTGTCTCGTAATATTGAGCCATAGTCAGAATAGTGGCCGGAGTGGCCGCTGGCCAACTACTTTCACTAGATGTTAGTCTGTTCCCTACTGAAGGTAACAGACCCTTTACAAAAGTTTGAATTAAGAGATGTCTGCCAGTTTCAGTGGTCACATCCTGACCACTGAAGTCAGCGTATGCTTTTCCCAGCCTTGTGAAATAGTCAGAGACTGACTCATCCTGGTTCTGTTTACAGGCAGCAAGTAATGTCCAGTCTATTTTCCTCTCAGGTGCCATTGTTTTCAATTTTGTCAACAATCTTTGGGGCAATTTTAAAATATGCTCGTGTGGCTTTTCGCCTGGTTTCCTATTTGTATCTTTGAGTGCTAATTCTTCCCATGTATCCCCAAGGGCTGCCTGGTCATCTGTAAACCGTAGGGGTTTCCACAGTTCGGCTGGAAGTATAAGTCCAAAAAACTGCATTATGTCTGTTAGAGTCAGTGTATATGAACTCAGAACCTGTTGGACGCTTTCATAGAATCCTGTGGGATTCTTTCGGATATCAGGGATGTCCTTCCGCAGTTGCAACATTTCTGCTTTGGTCCAGGGGTGTATACAAAATTAAACAGCCATCTAGAACACGCATTGGGATCATTAGGGTTAGTAACATTAGACCCATCGCCCGAGGTGGGACAAAAACGGGTGCTGCTTCTTTAACAGGCATTTGCTGTATCCTTTCAATAGGTTCTACCTCATTGGAAAGACTTTCTTTATGTAAAGCTGTTTTAATCATTGTCAATAAAGTATCTCTTTCATCTTTTGTTGACCCACCACTTTCTACCAAACGATAGAGTTTGCGAAATGCTGTAGGTGTATCTACATATGTATCATCATTTTTAGCCATTAGGTGATAAGCCATCCTCTCTAGTAGATAGTTCTTTCCTGCTACTTTGATCTGCTCATTGGTTGCACTGTGTATATCTGCTGGGGTGGCACCTTTGTATATTAGCTGCTGGGCTCTGAGATTTATTCTTTTCCTGTCGTGGCTTCTTAATCGTGGGGGATGGTTTTGTCTATATTCACTAGTATCTGATTCATGACCTAGTACCAGGGATTCTGACTCGGAGTCTGAATCTGCAGCAGACGGGGCTCGCTTCTTTGTTTTTTATTTTTAATCTCACCACTGGTTCGTTAGCGGTAAGAGGCACGGAATCTGATTCGCTAACCGGGGGAATTGGGGCAGTTGCTTCAGATGGCTGAACAGGTTGATGTTGCGGGTTTGGGAGTACATTAGGAATGACAGGTGGAGGCTGTGGCGGTTGCATTAACAATTGTGGTTGATAAGCAGGAGGTCTTGAATACAATAGTGTATCCTCTTCATCTTGTTTAGTTGGTAGTACCGGATATTGACCTGTTACATTTAACCTAAATTCTCTGTCATGTCTCTCTTTATTCCGCTCTATTTCCTTCCCTTTAAGGGCTGCTATGTCTGATTGGGGTGTTCTCTTTTTCTGGTTATTTTCTTTAGCCTGGGCCTTCCTAATTCTCTCATGTATTTCTTTCTTCCAAAGGCTGAAAGAATCAAACATACTTGCTCTAACCTTCCGCCGGTGAAGTTGTTCTTCTAGGTACGTTATCTGCGGAATTTCAAATGACCCAAACTTTGGCCATTGTAATTCTATATTTGATTTTGTGTATTTCCGCCACGATTTTGTGTGAATAATGCCGGAATTACCATACTTTATGTACATTTCCTTATTAGGGGTCCCTTCCGGAGGAGCTCGACTGACTGTCTTCGAGAGTATCTTGGCCATAAAAACAGCAACATAATTTCCTTAATCTGTTAGAGACAGGCATGTCTTAAGATATGGGTATCAACAAGGATATTCTCTTATGACTGCAGTTTTGTTCAAAATTGAGAACACATTACCTGCTCTTCGGTGTTTGCAAAGACCGAATAATTAATCCAAAACCAGAATAGTCAAAGGCATGCTCAATATGACGTTCAGAATAGAAAAAACATGTCGCTCAAGACGACCTTACCAGAATACTGATGTGTCCTGTTTCCAGCGGGGTCTCTTCTTTTTCAAAAACAAATCAGGTGGACCAAAGAAGGATCCCCAGTCAGGACCGGGGCTACTGTTTGTAGAGGACACCGTTGAGGGAAGGAGATACTGGCGGCGTTGGCTACGGGGACTTGAATCTGCTTTTCCGTAGGTGCACTCCTAAGTTACCGATATTTCCCTCCTCTCCGGGTCGTCAAGCCTGGGCCACAGAGTCTCTGACGGGTCCCACGTTGATGCGCCAAATGTAATTCCAAAGAAAGGGAGACCACACTTCTGGAAGCAAGGAAACAAAAGATTTATTTAGTACAACAAAAAGATAATCTCTAGAGATGGAAGAGTGTCCGAGACCCACGGATTGCGTAGGTGTCAGGAGACTGTTCAAAATGTCCTTGGCATGCAGCATGTTTTATAGGATGTAGACACTCCCCTCGGGTGCAGGAGGATGACAGAAAGTCAGTTGGTATGCAGGAATTCAGGTGTGTGAAGCAGATTTTCAGGTGTTGGGCCAAAGGAAACTCCGAGGAATGCAGGAGTTCAGGAGTGCGCTGGACATATTCCTGTTTGGGGGCAGCTTTCATGCCTTGCAGCTGAGGAGGGTTTCGTGACCTGGCCAGGTGTTAGGCCGTTGGCAGGGACAGACCTGTTCTGTTGCCTATACAAGTTCCAGAGATAAATGCGTGGGTGCAGTAGAAACCGGCCCAGAGCACCAACACAGGGTCACGTAGGAGACAATCTTGTGAAAGGTCAAGAAAGCGTTTTGTGAGCAAGATGTAGGTCATACACGGCAATATTTAGAAATACAGTTATTACAGTCGACTTGTCGTTGCAAAGGCTTGTTGGCTCACTTCCTCAAAGATCTTCGGGCTCCAAATAGCCTCCACCTCAAGCATATCCTGCGACCAAGATGTTTGTCCTCACCGCATCTCTTGCACCGTGGGCCTGCATCTTTGGTGAGCTGCTCGAGGTCCTCTTGCGACTCCAGTGCCTCCGGCCTGTGGGTCCTCTTGAGGGTCTTCCTTCCAGCGGGCTCCCCTGATTGCTCAGGGTCTGCCCTGACTCCCCTGCTTGTGGTGAGTCACTTGAAACTTGCTGGTCCTGACACTGCACCTTTTTCGCATTCCACGTTGTTTGCGGTTGCCAAGGGTTGTTGGTACTTCTGACGGACACCGACCCCCTCAACTCTCGACATCCGACGTAGGACTGCTCGTGAATGGCTCCTGGTCTTCCTCGGCAGCGCCTGGTCCACACAGCTGCAACTCAAAGGTCACATTCACCTCTCCTGCAACACCCGACATCGGTGGGCATTCGTCTTCCGTGCCTCCTGGTCACTCCTGAATGGCATAGGCTCTGTCCCCTCTGCTTGCAGGTACTTCTCAACTTGAATCCACCTTTGGGTTCCACCGGACACTTTCACCTTCTCCAGCAGCGGCATCTTCCTGAAGTTCTCCATTGAGTTCGGCGGTTTCTGACGCCACTTCACACCTATGCACCTGGCTTCCCTGATGTAGGTAACCTGGTTCCAAGGGTATCCACTGGTGGGGTGGCTCTCCAACCTCCTGTGTTCCCTGGGGTTTCTTAAGGGTCCACTGGGAAGGGTCCTTCTTTAAAATTGCAACTGCGACTTACCCATTGGCTTGAATTGAGCACACTGTCGTGTTCCCACACTGCCCCGTACCTCCATGGGGTTCCTGATTACTCTCCTCGGGTGATTCCTTGGGTCCCCAGCACTTCTACGTCTTCTGGGTATAGTCTTGACTTGAATAGTGGTTTGCATACCACTATTTTAGTATGTGGTTTGGTCTCCCCCTGGCGACCACTGTGTATTTGGGCTACTTACCCGTTTTTACTGCAAAGTATTGTGTGCATTGTGCATATGTCCGGGTAGGAGATATTTGTATGTGTTAGTGAGTGTCTTGTATTAAATACCTATTTTTATAAATATACTGTGTGGTTCTATTTCACTTAATCTATATCAATAAGATTACCTTCTGGTAAAACTAGCTGCTTTACACTCCTTCTGGACTAAGCCTGAACGCTGCTCTCCACAGCTACCACTTGGAGAGCTTTCTAATGTTGTCAAAAACCACTGAAATCATCATAAGGGTTGTCTGGATTAGTGCAGGGTGCCCAATTACATAAGTGTGCACCATATACTAAGCCAGCCTCCACTGTTCTGGAAGGCTGTTAATCAGCGTTTTTTGTTCGTTTGTTTTACAGGGATGAGAAACCCTCCATAGATGGTCATCCCAGTGGAGGCATGGGCTGCCTATTATAATAGTATTTTTAATCCTGATAAGAGGCCCTATTCGGGAGGGTGAAGAGGTAGTTTATGGTAACCTGGAGCTCTATTCCAACCTAGCCAACTCTATTTAAGTCCAGGATATAATCTCTGCCCTCAGGCAGAGCATGGCAGAGAAAGCGCCTGGCCCAGATGGTGTCCCCCTAGGCCTCTTCAAAGATAACATTGCATTGTGGGCCCCGATTCTGACAAATTTCTTTAAAACCTCCATTGAGGGGGACATCATACACACGTGGAAGGAAGCAGTAGTGATCCCCATCTTCAAGAATGGAGACCGACATGATCCCTGTTGCTATCGGCTAATTTCCCTCCTAGACGGCTCCCGTAAGACCTTTGGCAGAGTCTTAGCAAGCAAACTGGAGGCTTGGCTGGGGGAAAACGCATCTTTATCCTGAGTCCAGTACTAGTTTCATCCCGATATGTGGACTGTCGAGCAATGCTTGAACCTCCAGCTGGTCATTGGCAAGTATGTCAAGGCAAGGAGAGGTTCTATTCACCTAGAGGTTATGGTTTGCTCCTTGGCCTTTGACACAGTTATTAGATCTAAGCTCTGGGGGATAATGGCAAGGATGAAAATCGACCTAGCCATAATTAACGTGTTGCAGAGCATGCTCTGGGACTATCTGATCAGGGTCTGGTTTGGTACAGAGGGTGAACTCTTTCCTGAAATTAAATCCTCCATGGGGGTTAGACAGGGGTGCATGATGGCCCCCTTATTGTTTCTTATTTACATCCACGATCTTGAATCAAGCCTGTGCAAAGCCGGGAAAGATTTCCCCAAAGCGGTGTCAAGGGCCCTGTTCGTTTTATTATACGCTGATGACGTGGGCCTTATTTCAAGAACAGCAAACCGCTTACAATGTCTTTTAGACCCCTTTTTTTTTTTTTGGCAGTTTTATGGTGGGAAGGGGCCCGATCCATGAACCAATCTCAGCAAATCCTTTACTGTGAGCATTGCCCTTAAATGTTAAACTCTAACGTTCTATGTGGGAGGTACGGTAATTTAAAAGGTGAAGACTTTTAATTATTTAGGCATCCCTCTTGCCCATATTTTAACTTGGCACAGTCTATTTTCCAATAGGATTATTCAGTCCCAAAGAGCCATGGAGGCTATATTCACCTTTGCACGCGAGGTATGGCCTAAGCCGATGCGCGAGATGATCAGCATTTACAAAAGTAAGTGTACTTCCGGAGCTTTCTATGGAGCTGTGGGGTGTAAAGGTGCTGGCCCACTTGAGAAGGTCGAGAACAAGTTCCTAAGAGAACTTCTTGCTGTCCCCCAAGCCACTCCATCGTTAATATCCTGTCGAGGTGGGTCTGTATCCCATGAAGGACAGGATTAAATTGAATCCTCTGTTACTCTGGGTCAGATTTTGGGGTAAAAAGGGGGCTTCCCTTTCAAAAGATGTACTGGAAGATTGCCTCTGGATCATGCTAGGGTGATGCCCTGGATCAAGTATGTCAAAGGAGGCGGGGGGAGGGAGGTTGGCGGGGGGTTCACGGATCACAGACTTATATTTTAACTCAAGAGAAAAAAAGCCAATTGTGACGTCCCTGGTAAAAAAAGGCATTCAGGGAAAGACAGCGTGGCTGGCCTCCACCGGGCACATTTTGACAAATTAAGTAGTAGTGCCAACTGTAATTCCATTAAATCATTGCTGGGCTGTGAATTTTGTCTGATCTCAATCTTTGATGCAAAAAGTAGGTTCTTGCTTACCAGGTTTCGTTTTAACTTCATTTATTAGTAGCCTTTCCCAAGGATGTTGACTAGCGCACAACCTTGCCAAATTGCCCATTTGATGATCTAACAAAGCAAAGCACTATGCACTTTACTTTCTTCTATCGTTTTATATTCTCAACTCGAAGTGCTTCCTGAGACAAATTCTTTGTTCATCCAAGATTAGATCTCATAGAGGAGAGTTGCTTCATTTTCAAAAACTGGGCGAGATAGATCTCTGTAGTGGTGTTAAACTTTGTTCGTTGTGCAGTAAGGTTCAGAAACCTATATGGGGATGTGTGATGAATGGTTGTCATATATTAACTTTTGTGATACTATTAAATGGACCCAACTCCTTTTTATCCATGTTTTAATGATCATTTTACGATGGTACTGTTTTATTTTGTGCTTTTATGGTTTGAGATCAGCCAAATAAAGAACAATTGAATGACTGAGGGGCACAAATGTTATTAGAAAATAAAAGATAGTATTGACTTTAATTTTGCCCCCTATTGGATCTATATGAAACTTGATTGTTACATGGGGTTTAAATTCCTGTATGTCAAAATTCTTAATTGAAAACTACCAAGGTCATTAGCAAATGATCACTTTTTGCCAGGTTTAATCTTGCTTTCCTTTAATGGACTTTCACAAAACGATACATACCAAACAAAAGTAAACGTGAAAATTGCTAAATTATGCCTGTTACCAGCAAAACAAATATTGTATAACTCCCCCCTCCCTTTAACGTTGCATCCAACATTGCCAGAGTTGCATGAAACCTGGGTTTCCAGCACTGTTAACTTGCCATAACATCAGAACAAGAAACATGTAATTGTCAGCTGAATTTTGTTCAGATTTGCCATGGAGCTTAAAAGAATTGGCATACCAAGTTCTTTCCTTCCCTCTGATATGCACAAAACTCCATCTCAAGAGTAAGATGCATTTCCTAAGTGTCTGGCAAAATTCATGCAACTGCACCAAAGGTAGCAAATCAAAGATTTTGTTGCCATCCCCTTAAAACTTCAGTCAAGTGCCATTGTTGATAGTAAATGATAAAGTTAATGGTAGAATGGCGCACAAAATTATTACCCTTATTGGATTTGCATGTAACTTGATGCTCCAAATAAAAACTGAAAAATGCTAAAAGCCTGTCAAATTTCTTGACATAAGAGAAGTCACATCAGTGAACTGAAAAAAATCGAACAGATATAAAATAAATGTAAAAAAACCCACTTAAGTCCCCTCCAAAGTAGTTTTGGAATTACAAAAGTAGTGGCGCAGGGCTCAAGTTTTCAGTGTCTTGTCCCATCAGCTGAAAGGACATGTTCAAGAGCTCCACCTGTGGTGGAATTGCTGCTGAAGCCGCTACAGCTCCTAAAACTGCTCTGCACACAGCAAATTTCTGAATGGAGATGTATTAAGAGTTCAAAGTGTAGTGCTTTTTAGTAGGTGTAACACTTAACGTGCTGTTATTGAAAGCCTTATGCGACCTCAAAATGTGTGAGCGTGACTCTGCCAAAATTGGTAGCTCTTAGAAAGGCTATCCAAAGCAAGTATTCTCTTCCTTAATAAAAACAGAGGATTTTTTTAAATTTTTTTTAACGTTTACCTAATACGTTCAGTTGGCCACACCCAAATGTTACCAGGGACGTGGGTCCATCTAAAATAACAAAGCATCAAGTTAGAGGCCTTGATAAATTAGAGATAGGACACTGAAACATCCTAAATGGTGAGTGAAAGGATTGGGCACAACCATTTTGAGGGATTGAGGAAGAGGATCTACAAGGACTTGTTTGGCATGAAGCCCAAACACCCAAAAGCGCTTTGGTTGACCGCTCTCAAATAATCCTCCTTTGTCAGTTGCTGTGTCACTTCTGCCACATTTTTCGTGACACATATTATCCAATTTTTTGTTATGGCCCTCCACTATATGAATACGGATCATTGTAAAGTTTAAGTTGGACCATGTGTTCAAATTTGGTAATCTCTCCGTACTATTTTGATCAGTTGAAAAGTACAGGGCAGGCGGGCCAGAAATGGCAATTTCTTTTTCTTATTTTTTTTTTTCGATACATTGGGTCGGGTTGTATTTGAATGAATGCGTCTCACACTGTATAAACTGGTCAGTACTGAAAAAGCGGACTTAAGTGTCCTGCAATAGATCACTCTATCCACCTGTTGTGAGAGGTGAACTTACAGCCAGACATGGACTGCAGGAAGTGGTTAGGTCTTCATGAATAATGCTCCATGCAGACCCGAAACGAGGAGCTGAAATGCCAGAATAATGTGATGCATTGTTTGCCATTTGCTTCTCTTACTTTGTGGTCAGCTGATGGTATTCTATATTTATTTCGATAGGTGAAATTTGATGATTTTACCCCATTCATTAAAAATGGGGAGTCTGTATGTCAGGCCTGTACTCTAAGGCCTGGGTGACGTAAGTGCAATTGGTTAATACGTGTAACAAGTATTGCAAATTTTCCCTGGGAACACAGGTATCGGATACTCCTGCAAGCTCACTGAATTGCGAAGTAGCTCCTCTTTTGGCTTTGATTTTCAGGTCGAACAGTCTAGGCTCATTCTTGGATGGTGGTTTTGGTTAGGACGTTAAGTTCAGTTACACTGTATAGGTTATTGAAGCAGCTTTTACTTTGAAACGCTTCCTTTACATAAGATAATATGCTTTAAAGCGTGTGACACTTGTGTTACTCTGGTAGATACTCAAACTGGGTTAGAGAACTTTAAAATGCGCATGTCCGGCTTGCCGTCCCAAGACGGCCGGTCAAACAGATATGCACATTTTAAAGCGCACAGCTCCCTGCTGCTGCCACTCTGCAGCACTGGCCCCGTCCCGTCCTGACACTTAGTTCGGGATGAGTTGCTGAAAAATAAAACCGTAATAAATAAACGTTATTACTGTTTTATTTTTCAGCTCTGGGGCTTGTGGGGTGACGCTCCTCCACTCAAATGGAGGAGCCGCCCTTATCTTAAGAGCTCTCAGGAGGCGCTCCGATAGACAGAAAGGTAGCCCCTTGGCTCGGGCACCTTCTGTGATGGCAGCTTTGGTGCCTTGGAGACTGCAGATAGTGCAGTCTGTCTGACGAGCAAGTGGAGTGGTGGGGACTGAGGCTCACAAACCTGCATGTTGGTTCAGGTACTGCTGGAATCTGGAAACAAACGTGTTGGCTTGTCAGGTACACGTGGGTCATCGCACTGTGCAGGCAAGATATACGTGCATACGAAAAGTTTGAGGCGCACAGTCCTTATGCTAGCATTAAGGTGGCATGCAGCCGCATGTTGCCATGCGGTGGCAGGCCCTTGGTAGGGGTTGACCGGTCACCCTCCTGTTGCTATATTTGGGTGTCAAACTGGTACTAATAAGGTGAGAACCATGCCCAGACAGTATTAAGTGTCAAAATAGTGAAGCAACACTATCCCAAAATGTACCGCTTTATGTTGCTGTCAGTGCGCTAACCCGCTTCTGTTTTATCCTCCCAAGTGTGCTGGTAGTTTGGACCGTGAGTGGTGTAGTCCCTATCATACTTTGGTGTTCCCCACTAGCTGTCTCACTAAGTATTTTGATCTCCAATTCTAGAACAATGTGCGAGAAGCAATCTATTCAAAGAAAGACAGACAAGGGGTAAAGTTAAAAAATGTACTCGCATAATAAAATAGTCACAACAAGGCATAAGCTAGGTCATTAGTTAGTAATATGAAAGCTTATACATTTAGTAAGAAATGAGAAGTCAAAGTTCAGTAGAGATCTGGCAGTAGCAAATCAAGCATGGATTCAACTTCACAGAATGGGGAAAGGTTCTCCTCCTTTCATACAGAAACCTCACTCTTTTATAGGACTTAAAACAAAAGATGTCATACATTCACTTCCTCGGTTCACAGGCTTTTAACCAATGAGAAGCAAGCAGAGAACCATTTAATACAGAATACATTCGGCAATTCTCTCATCATTCCACTACATTCTAGACAAAAAGCTCAACAAGATTGCTCAAGCACACCTACAAAGCCCTACACAACGCAGGGCCAAAATACCTGAGCATCCGCATAGACTTTTAACAAAGCACCAGACACCTACACTGTGCTTCATTCTCCTACATCGCATCCAAGACATGGAGCGACCTCCCTTAGCACATCAGAATTTCTTCCTCACTTCTTGAGTTCCGCAAGAAGTTGAAGACCTGGCTCTTCGTGTTAGCACCTTGAGAACCACACACCTGCCCAAGCGCCTAGATAACCTCTCAACTGATTAGTGCTCTACACACCAACATAACATTGGTTCTGCTATTTTACAGCTTCTTCACATAGAACATAATATTTTACATATTATGCTATCCAGTCTGTGACAGTCAACTTGTCCTTGGTACATTTTGTCTGACTCTGCTGGGAAAGTATAATTTTGTCACAGCATAAGCCTGAAAGTTCTTTATTATAGCAGAGAATAAACAGTAGAAACGATCACGTGGTGTAGGCAATGCTACATCCAAGATGGACTACAGAAGCTAAGTTGCCCTAAATTGGATGAAGTGCGTTATCGCGTTCTACACATTAAAATTTTGACAGCCTACTTCCACGCTGCATAATTTGTCTTTTCTTGCCGCAAAATGTATTCAATCCTGTTAAATCATTTAATCCTTTTTGTCTGCCGCTTAATTCCTCTGGCGCTGCAAATAAGTCTTTAAAAAAAAAATAAAATGAAAAGGATGCTGTACTTCCCATGGCTGCTGTGGCGATGGATAATCGTGGTGCAGCCTGGCAGTATTTTTTTTTCTATATCTAGGGCCACTGGAATTATGCGATTCTGCGGCTGCATCTTTTCGGTGTAGGTATGAATTTGCAGCTTTTGCCACAAAATACATCATCTGCTTCCAAATCTGCAGATTTTAACAGTAAAGAATGTTTCTAACTCAAGTGGCTCAAAAGTTAATAAAACAACTGCAACATGTGCTTCCTTGCAGTGGATGGTCTTTTGCAAAGGTTGAGTTATTAGTTACCGTTCAGTTGCTATTGCTGTATTTAGATGTGAAACTGGTACTAATCGATTGAATGCCGGTGGATGCTGACCTCTGACCCAGAGGTGCATTTCCCTTATGCACTCAATAATAAAATGTACAAAGTAGATAATTTTCTGTTGATTTAGTGAGAATGTTTTTATTCCCATTCAATTACATTTAGTTGTTTGTTCATCATTTGCTTTGTTATCGTTTGTTATTACTTCATAACAGTGGTTTCACATAATTGTTCATTCATCTATGCCCAATGCATTTCGGGCGAGAAACCCTTCTTCAGGGGCTGTGTAAACTGAAAAGTAGAGGAAATTTCAGGTTCAGTACAAGGAAACTGTGTGATAGAGATCAATAATGTAGCAATGCCAGTGAGATCAATGTGAAGTAGAGATATATGGAACGACTCGCCATGCATTTATAGTCTGTGTGAAGTTGACCCAGATGTTTAGGGGCTGTTTGTTAGTGTTTTGTCCGGGACGCCATGTTGCGTCAATGTTCAAGGAGCACAAATTTTACTTGGCCGTGTAATCGCACATAATTGCATGGAGTTACACTGCTCACCATGCATCACGTTTCATTAGAAAACAATCTCCTTGAACATTGACGCAACACGGCGTCCCGGACAAAACACTAAGCCCCTAAACATCTGGGCCAACTTCACACAGACTAAAAATGCATGGCGAGTCGTTCCATATATCTCTACTTCACATTGATCTCACTGTCATTGCTACATTATTGATCTCTATCACTTACAGTTTCCTTGTACTGAACCTGAAATTTCCTCTACTTTTCAGTTTACACAGCCCCTGAAGAAGGGTTTCTCGCCCGAAATGCATTGGGCATAGATGAATGAACAATTATGTGAAACCACTGTTATGAAGTAATAAACAATTAAAAACGCAAATGATGAACAAACTCAACTAAATGTAATTGAATGGGAATAAAAACATCCTCACTAAATCAACAGAAAATTATCTACTTTGTACATTTTATTATTGAGTGCATAAGGAAATGCACCTCTGGGTCAGAGGTCAGCATCCACCGGCATCCTAAAGATTATCCTATTACTCAGGAGGATTAACCCGACTGCACCACCGACCTGTTTAACCACAACAATATACCTTTTTCAACCACAGGAGTGCGCCACACGGGACACATTTTAGAACTAATCAATTGAAACCTTGTCCCAGACAGTGCTGTGTAAAAATTAAGTGATACCATAAATGTGCCACATTAAGCCACATAATTTGTGTTTTCTTGCTGCATAATTTAGTCAATCCTGCACCATAATTTGGTCTTCCTGTGCTGCATAATTCCAGTGTCCCTGACTGTATCCATGGTGAATGGCATATTGTGCTGTATGGTCATAGACAGTCAAGTCTGCTAGAGGCTCCAGAGATGCCTTGAAAGTGAGATTCTGGGTGGCACGGGCAGACATGGGACTTTTCAGGGAGAGAACTCGGGTGGCTGGTTTAGCCTCTTAGGTAGGGCTTCTCTTGGAGTCACACAGCTGTCTAGGTGATGCTTAGTTATTCCTGTATACAGACCTTGCACACACCTTTTGTACTTTATTCTGCTATGCATTGGCCATTGATGCATGCTGAAATGCACAAAGGAGTGCCTAACCTGCTCCCATTTTCTCCCCAGGTCCACGCAGCCACGAGTTCAAAGGAAATGTCTCCGACTGGGAGGAGCAGGTTGAGTTCAAGTCCCTGCAATGGTTTGGAGCAACAGTGCGAGCACACAACCACTCAATACTGGTAGGTGCAGGCTGGGCATGTGCTAGCCCCTCGAATGTTGTGCTTCCACTGGGCCCCTATCGTTTTGTTCTTTAATTTGGGACCAGACTATCCAGACTTCCCTCTGCTTTGTGGCTTGTCCCATTATCACTGTCAATATTTGGATTTTCTGTCTGGCCCTGCTTCCTCACTCTGACATCCCCATTTGATTTCACCTTCTTCCTTCCTCCTCCTTCCATGGTGATGTGACTTTCTGAATTCCGCTCAGAGCCTTAAGGCCTGCACCAATGCACTATGACGCCGTCCACTGAGAGATGAGCGTTTTGGGGAAGATGATTCCATTCACCAGGGAATTTCCCATTCCCTTTTTCATGTTGTCCTGCCTCTCGTGGTCTATCTGCAGCACTACTTGAAGACATCCTAAAGTGCGATCTAAACAACCTGCATTACATGAAGTGAGCCCTTCGCGTCATTGTCTCTGGACTCCCTACATCTAGCACTTTGCTGTAGCTGTGCAGGTGGGCTAAGTAATTTGTCAGATATTTGGTCAGTGCTGGACTTTTAGCTAAGTGAAGGTTGTGTTCTTGGGTTTTTACTTTTGCTTACAATATTGTATATATTGGTTCAAAAATCTGTCATGCAAATTGCAAAGCATCTGACTTTGTGTCAAACATGTCATGGGGCCATTCGCAACTTTTATTGCTCCTAGGGCCACCATAAAAATTTTAGGAGCCCAGAGCAATACTTATTTTGGGGGCCCCGCTCAGAACCATATTGAATTTTATTTCCCATTTCCTTCTAATTCAAGTTTGCATGATTTATTTATTTGGGAAGTTTTATAAAGTGCAAACATGACCCGTCCGGGTATCAGAGCGCTGTACAGAGAAGCAGACATGTTAAACAAGTAGACATGCAAATAGTAAATACTTTACGTACAACAAGTTAAGCATACAAAATGAGAAAAGGGAACAACCACAAACAAAATGGATATAAAGTACCAAAATTGCTTAGTAGAGTAGGTTACGAGAGCTTTATACACAAAATAAGTCAATTTGAGTGGCTTCAGGTCTAATGTTGCAAGCATTTATTCAGGAGAAACCGTTTTACTTCTGTTTTTTGAATGAGGAGGTCGAAGGGTTGGATTTGGTTTCAGGAGGAAGTGTGTTCCATATTCTAGGGGCAAGACCGGAGAAGTTCTCTTGAATTTCTGTGGTTTCAGCAGTAGTGAATTAGAACTTCTTAGGGACCGACTCATAACAGATAGTTTGAGGGTGTTTTTGCCAGGTAAACAGGAGTTTTGTGATGAAGAGCTTTGTGTGTCAAGCAGGCTATGTTGAACTGAATCCTAGCTTCGGGAGAGAGCCAATTGAGCTGTATTAGATGTGGTGTGATGTGATCTTGTTTTCTTGATCCATTGATGAGTCTTGCAGCGGAGTTCAGTGTAGCTCTTAAAGGGGCCAGCCTAGCTTTGGGTAACCCTGTCAGGATCGCAGTCCCGTAATCTAAACAGGAGATAACTGGGGATTGGACTGCTAACTGCAAGTCATCTGGAGGCAGGAACGGTTTGATTTTCCTTAGTGTTGAGGTGGCGATTGGCACCTCTGGTGGTTGCTCTGATGTGGTCTTCTATATTCAAGTAGGTACAGTCCCGGGCACACATAACGAGGATATAATATCAGGAGAAATGTCTCATACTGCAGAAATGTAGAGGGTCTACACCAGAATGATAATCATAGGTGTTTAATATGCTGGGGGTCGCGTAACTAGTTAGCATGGAGGACACGGAAAGGATTGACAGATTGATGGCTCTTTCTCGATTCTGTGGGTGGTGGTGCATGGCCGTTCTTAGTTGGTGGAGCGATTTGTCTGGTTAATTCCGATAACGAACGAGACTCCTCCATGCTAACTAGTTACGCGACCCCCAGCATATTAAACACCTATGATTATCATTCTGGTGTAGACCCTCTACATTTCTGCAGTATGAGACATTTCTCCTGATATTATATCCTCGTTACGTGTGCCCGGGACTGTACCTACTTCATTTGTGTGGATTTCTATCCATACCATCACAGGGGTTTTAGGGCATATCCCCTGACCTGGTTTGCACCGTTCACACTCCTAGTATAACATAAACTCACCGCGAATTAGCTTGAGCGCCATTATTCCTGTCAATACTAAAAACCCCACACTGATACATTCTATATTCAAGTATTTGTCTAGAGTTATGCCTAATCATCTTGTGCATTCAACAACATGAGGGGTGCAGTTGAGTGCCATTAGTTGTTTGAGTCCTTCAGTGGGGGCAGAGTGGTTGTGAGGGGGGTTCAGGAGAAATTCCATCTCAAGCATGTTTAGCAAACGCTGATTGTGTTAACCATTGTTGAGTTTTCAGTAGGGCACAGTTGAGAGTTTTGATATCTTAGGGTGAGGACATTTTCATGTACAATTGAGTATCAGCGTACATGTGATCATGTATGTTTGAGTGAATCGGAATTTCGGTGAAAGGTTTCATGAGCAGGTTGAAAAGTGTGGGTTAGAGTGCGGATCCTTGAGGCACTCCAATTGAGAACGGCATAGTGTTAGTAAGGGATTTTATTTTATTGATTCTTGGTGTTCTGTTATGAAGGAACGAAGCAAACCAGCTTAAAACTGGACCAGATAACCCCATCCTTTTCTCAAGAAGATCAATCATGTCATGTTTAACAGTATCAAACGCCGAGGAGGGATCAAGAAGTATAAGCAGGCAAGGCTCATTTTGGTCAAGTAGTCTCAGGGCGATGCCAAATAATACTGAATTATGTTAAAATTTGAGAAACTGAGTCAAACAAAAACAGTTGACATTGTCTTGTTCTGTGGTCAATAAATACTTATGATGACACTAGTTCGAGAGAGGGACAGTCGGAGGTAAACGTAGGTATACAGGTTGTGAAAGAGAAATAAGACAGTCTGAGGTAAGATGGAGAGAAATGTCATATTCTCAGTGGGGCGCTCAGATGATAGGGCCCTGGACAATTTCCAACTTTGCCCATGCCCATCTGATTACCCCTCCTGTTCAGGGCCCTTCCTTTTCCTACATGTAGAATATTGACTTTTGCCATATTTAGAGTACTTTAGCCTTTTGCAAGCTATGTCAAATAATTTCAGTTCCCACAAAGCTGTAATTAGGGGGAATACCTAAATTCCAAATCAATTTTCCATTTCCTAAAGGAAGAAGTTGCTGACCTATTTCTGGATGGATTGTAGTCTTAATTAGAAGCCTGGGTGGGCTTCTTACCTCATGATTGATTACAAATACTTGGTGATAGTTTAAGCACTGCTATCTGCCAGACCCTGTACCTCAGTACAAAAGCAGTTATAGAAATCACTGTCAATGCTTGCACTCAGGTTAAGCTATTTTGATGCGCAGGGCATATCAGTCCCCATTCAGGGAGTCACAGAGCAGATGGGGTGGGGTAGGGACTCCTGTTCCCTTACCTTGGTGGTTGAGGTAGTTTACTTCTGCTTTCATGGGGACTGTCCTACCATGGCTCTGCAAAGTGGGCCAAGTAAAACTTTCTGCAATTGACTGAGTAGTAAGGGCGAGAGGTTACCGGCATCTCAGGGCGGTGGTAGTGTAGGGAGCAAGAGCTCAGAATGCAACAATCAACCAACAGCCACAATAATGGTAGTTGAAAGAAGTCCTGAGACAGAGGCAAGGAGGCTGGGTGTGGCCAGCCTCTCTTCTCTTATGGCGGCATGATTTCAGTCCAGCGTCGATCAATGGCCTTTGTGCACAGGTATGAGCCTGGCTGCTGCAGCCCTGTTTGTCTGGCGTGGTGGATGCAGTGCCACTTGAACTATAGGCTGACACTGAAGCAGGTTGTGGCCCCCAACAGAGCAGATGTGATTACCCTTCTGTTGCAGCCCCGGCTGGGCTGATACGTTCACAAAGGTACTTGCAGCTCCAACCGGGCCGAGAGTCACCATGGCGATTGCATCCCCAGCTGGTCTGATGGCGTCAGAAAGGCAGTTGCAGCCCTGACTTGGATGTCGCGTGCACTTAAGCTTTTATTGTTTCCTGTCGGGAAACCCCTGAAAGATTCGCTCTCAGGCACTCTGCTTACTCTGAGTGTTCTTCCATCCAAGGGACACACTGCGCGTCCCCTCCTGCACAGTGTCGCTTCCTGCATGGACAGGCCGACTCCTTCTCTCCCTCTGCAGGCAGCCTTCTACGCAGTATGTGGATCTTCAGCTACTCCGGCAGAAAGCAAAAACATCTTCTGATGTCCCCTCACCTCTGGGAGGCTGGCTGTCAGGGAGACATCAGCCCTGGTCTCACAGCAGTGCGTTGAGTACTCTGCTGATCACTTCTTCCTTGGTTATGAATGACTTGGAACTGGAACAAGCTGGAGTTGTTTGGGTCCCACTTTTATACACATTCTAGACGGGGGATGTGCATCCACGGTCTCCACTTTCAGAATAGGTTTGGGGGTGGGTCTCTTTTCAAGTCTCCTTCTCAGGCTTCTTCTCTCCATACATAGCCTTCGTATAGAGCAGAGGTCTTAAAACTGTGGATTACACACTTCTGGGGGTCCGCGGCAATATTCCTGGTGAGGACCAAATGCCTCAGTACATAAGTGTAAATGAAGATTGAAAGAAGCGCAGACTTTATTGGGGGGAGTGGGGGGTTCCACACACACTCTTAATTTACGTGCAGCGGTTAAAGGGCATTAAAAAATATGGGAACTGTAATCATGAGCTCTGTGGTGATGGGGTTAAAGGCATGACTAAAAAGAATAAAATATTTTATGACCGTTTTTTTTTTTTTTTTCACCATCCACATCATACTGTATAACGCAACTAAATGCAAGTTAAACTAATTGGTGAAAAATGCACTCTTTTACATTATGAAATCTCGGTTTGTTAATGTGATCACTACAGAGCGAAGTGGGGAATATGGACTTGTTTGTTTATAGTGTTATGACATCCCCGCCTGTAACAGAAATCACTGTGAATATGTAGGACTTTGTTAAAATTGTATTACACACAATATAAAATAGGCGGCCATGAAACGAGTTGGTATATAAAATGAATTATTTTAAAATGCAGGTTTGTCTCTCAAAAAGAGTAAATCCTTGTAACCATGAAGCTTCAAATGACTCCATCATTTAAAGTCAATACTGGCTCCCAAGCAGCCTTTACATTGGGTGGTAAATCAATTGCACACATTTACCTTTCTTTCAGGTAGCAGGCACTCAGGTGACTCGGCCTGTTTCTTCTTTAGCTCTCTGTCCCTCCCTCGGCTTCTCTGCATAGGAGAACTCCCCCACCCTCCCTTCACTTTCACCCAGAGGCACCTCAAGGTCCTCGTTAACCATTCAGGGATAGTTGTATTTAACAAAATGTATAGGAACTGTTTTTGTAAAATAAATCTAAAAACATTGGCGCATTGGTAGATGCTGCCCACTTCAATCTCTTTCAACCACTTCAACATGCGGATGTCCTTTCGGGGAGGGGGATGGCAGAGTGGAGGCCGCCAGGGTCTCGTTCAGATGTGGAGCCCTGATCATCTAGACCACTGGGGCCTCAGATGTTTGGCTCATGAGAAAGAAAGGAGGAAGATTCAGGGATAATGCATCTATTAATTAGATGACCCAGATGAAGGTGCGATGTTTAAGGGCTAATTTATTTTCATTTACGAATAGACAGACTGCTTCCTCTGAGAGATGCACCAAGGCAGATGATGATATATGGGGCTTTTTATTTATTTTACAAAAAGAGCCATCACTACCACTGTGGCCAAAGGTGTGAGCGGCCACGGCACCCCAGGTACATCTGTCTTAATAGCACAGGAGTGGGAGATGGGGCCGATTTACCTTGCTAGCATTAGGTTCCAGGTCACCCTTGCTGTGCAGGGAACCGCGCCAAAGCAACGGGGGTCGAAATGTGAAGATTTTTTTCCTTTCATTATTTCTGTATTTTAACATAAAGGGATAGACAGTCTGCTTTGGGCCTCAGTATTAAGAGTGATGGCCCAGTGGAGTGGGCAGAGGAGGAAGCCTGCTTGGCAGGGCTGCAGGCTTCATTGGTGCTCCAGGCGCAGTGGCACCAGTGCCCCGGGGCCTCATTAGTTGGCACTAAACTCCAATTATGAATGTTTTACTATAGTTCTTTAATTTCATTAGGGCCCATTGCAATGTTTCTTTGACCTTGGACCAATAGCCCAAGGGAGGGGAAAATTGGAGCAGAGGAGATAACCAGCAGGTATGCTCAGCGCCAGGACACCCTAGGGTAACCGTGCGCTTTATAAATTCAAATAACAGAACATAACCTTAGCTGGGGCCTCGGAGAGATAGCAGAACCGGGGATGGGGCAAGTTGGGGGGCCCATATTGGACAGAGGAGACTTCCAGCTTCTCAAGGGAGCTGCTGTAATGAGCAAACCAGGTACTGGGGCTGAGGGGTGTGAAGGCCACACTGCACAGTTATTGTCTTATTTAACAAAAGAAGCACAGGGGCTCGGTTTCCTTGATAGCTTTAGAGCTGAGGGCTGCTTTGCTGGAAGTATGTGGCATTACATGGGAGCTCATTTTCTTCTGGAAGGGACAGTTTGTTTCAAGGTTGGGGTTATGGTAAGGCATTGGATGGAAATGGCTCACATCACCCCAGTAATGGGGAATAGTGTTTTCCTCAATTTGTTTAGTTTGATGTATGTGCTTTTTTTATACGTCTCAAATTATTGTGGCTTATGTGCTACAGAAAAGTGCATCTCAAATGATCCTACCCTCTGTGCTAATCACTGTCCTTCCCACTCTTCAAGGTATTGCCATAATATTTTGAAGGGAGCTCGGCCTCTGCTATAGTGTGGTGTTCTCACAGCAGGCAACTCTAGGATTGTCTTGCACCCACAACATGGGCACAATGGGGTGAGTTTTCTGCACCTGACTGCCATAACCCGCTATGAAACAGTAGCTTGGGATAAAAAAAAAAAGTCGGGCCTGGCCTAGAAACTTCTTCACCTTGCACAACCGACATTGCAGTCCTGCCCCTCATCCTTACCTTCAACCAAATGGCAGTGCTCAGGAAGAGCTTATCAGCAGCCTCTTGCTAACCTGAAACTTCATGGAATTTCTTAAGGTATCATGACTGCATTCTTCACACGTCACTGTCTGGATATCCAAACCCCAGCCATGGGAATGCAGACAATAGGCTTCCACCGTCTAGGATAGTTGCCATCATCCTTAATCATGTGGCATGACAAATGAGGGGCATCCAAAATACTCCTCTGTCTGGAGTACTCTCACACCCCCTTACTAATTCACATGTACTACATGCACAGCACACATGCACATGCAGTCAGCATACACCCAGGATGTCAATGCAAGGTCCTGGGCGTTCACAGTACAGTGGAACTTTACATAAAAGGGGTATGTAGGCCTCATTATGAACGACGCGGATAAAGTAAAAATGTCTGGTCACGCCAACCATCTCAGATGACGGTATGCAGCTATAACCGCTCTATGTTCTATACAGGACAGGCACAGACTTCTGCCAGTTACGAAAACATGCTTGATGCAACACTCCCTGTGACTGGACAGGTACAGGTCAGGAACAGGCCTAGGTTTCCATGCTTAGAACCATGTGATGCGAGCGCCAGAATGTGTCAGGATACCACGCACATATGCAATCAAGCACTCTGTTCCGGGAAGCACGCCTGTATACCATGTAAGGTATACAGTGTAGGGGGCATTCTCATCCCATAATCATACAAATAGTGGATGTGCTGACAGATCTGCACATCTATACATCAGTATTTCATGTTCTCACAATTATTTTCAAATTCATTACTCTGAGGGTGCTCCCATGGTGCTGAAATACCCACCCCCCTTGGGTATAAATCCACTAGACCTGCTTAAAAAGCAGTCTAGAACATAATATCCAACAAATGCACCAGAGCACACCAAACCAATGTTACTCTTATCCTCAATCAATAGTGCTTGCAAGAAAAAGCATCGAATCTGAAGACTGCGTTAACAGGTTTCCAAACAATAGTCAACAATGGTTGATGTATCCAGTCACTCTGTTTTATTCCATACAGAAGACATTCTCATCCCAATAGGGACTCGTAGGTTTTTGCCATGCCAAAGATATTTCAGGGCAACCTACCCGAGTAGCCAGTCTTGGCAGACCGAAGAAAGCGTGTATTTTACCAAATCCGGTACTAGGAGGGTAACAAAAGCTCCAACAACCTAAGAGATGCACTGGAACCAGGAACTGGCATTGTTGCCTAGGTAACCAAGATGGTTTAGAAAGCCAGAATCTCCCTACCAAAAGCAACGAGGGCCACAGACGCTGGTATAACTGTGCTGTGATAGAATTGTTTTTTTTTGGGTGGGGAGGCTGTGATGTAGGCGTGCTGTGCCTATAGTGGGCCAGTAGCACTGTTGGAAGAAATCTAAGGGAGATATCAGCATTTTCCCTAAGGGGGGCACCAATATTGTGTGTGAAGACACTGCAGAGAGGTCATTGCTTTTACTTTGATTCAGACTTGTTTTTTAGGTCGAGCGCAGCGCGCATGCGCTGCTCTAGGAGATGACCTTTAGAAATCGGTCAGCTCTTATCAAGCACTCGTGCTTGTGCTGGCATCCACCTTGCGGGAGCGAGCAGCAGCACGCAGGGGCCATCTGTTTGCAATTAGCGTGGCCGCGCGCATCTGCACTTTTCAAGCACTCGTGCTTGTTCATCTTCTCTGTAACCCTCTACTCTTCGAAATGCTGAAGAAATGCATTTGAAGTGTTCCACTGTCTCTCTTTCCTCTCAACAAGGCACCATTTTTTTGTTGATTATTTATCCATCTCCTAAATATCGCTCTTGTGAATGTGTTTACCCTCAGTTTTTCTCGTTTTCCAAGTATGATAAAACAAAATTCTTCGTGACTTTTCTCCTTTCCCACTCCTCCGTCTTCCTTTGTACCATTCTCCACCCCGGTGATATGTCGTTTTCTGGAAACAGGTTTATGGGAATTCCTTAGAAAAATACAAATGCATTTTCGGAGTAATGGATTGAACAGTGACCCAGGAGCAACAAGGGCCTGTCATGTGATAACGCTCTGTTGCTGTGCACCTTTTTTATTTGTTTCCCTAGGCTCACGATTGTACTTCAAAGTAGCAGACATCCATCAGCCTGTCTAGTTTCCAAAAGAATAACTGGGTAAAAATGGAGGCCAGCGAAAAACAAAAATAGAATCTGGCCATAGTATTTATCATGGTACCTTTTGTTTAAATTAATTCGTGACAGAAGAGGCAGAGCTAGTGGAGTGTCCAAAATTTAAACACACAGCTTAACAAACGGGAGGAGGCAGTCGAAAATATGAAATAAAGAGGCAGTGATGTATGTTGTGAAATATTAAAGCGTCACTTGCAGACAGCGACATAAGTCCCCAATTGATGAACTCCAGCACCCTCGTTTTCTACGTTTCTAGAAAATCTAGACTAAAAGTGATTAGCGAGAACTCTTCTTGCATACAAAAGCTCACATATTGCAACATCTAAATCCAGGCTCAATGACCAAAGGCCTTAATCTCGGATAGTGGATGTGAATTCATAAACACTGTATTTGGTTACACGTGGAAACACACTAACTATACTGATTGTTTTATTTCTTGCTTGTCCATGCCTATGAGAATTATGATGACTAATGCAAATTGTTGTCATATAAACATTTGTGAACAATGAGTATGCAAAAGGGTGCCAATTTTCCCCAACTTGTGTAATGTGATCCAAGTCTTCAAAAGGAGAGACAAACGAGATACACCCAAAGTAGAGGAACTATATTGCAAAAAAGTATACTAAGGTAATAATATACCCCCATCACCACATGTAATTTGAACAAAACAAATATTGACAACAGAACAAATTACATTACCATGAAAATTATAATAAGACCATGCAATACTAGAACACATTTACAACTTTTTGGGAAACAAAAGAAAAAAAATCAATTACGCTTTATTTAGTCTTTCAAATACAGTTGATCTAAAATACCTTTGGGCACATGCTGTACCTCCCTCCACCCGAGGAACATCACTGCCCAAACCACCACCACTTATGTCTTCTGGACAGGGGTCTCCGTCCCTCCCTGAACCATCATCAGAGTTCCCAATTAACTATGTATCATCAATCAACATGTAGCTGTTGACACCTCAAATAAACAACAAAGGAGTGTAACACTAAAGAGAAGAGCACTCATGTATCCTTCACTGTAGCGTTTTGCTAATAGAAAAAACCTCTTTAGGTTATTCAGAAAGCCCTCACTCACCAACCTGGTTGGTGACATGCTTCATCATCGGGCCCCACCAGGAGTGGCCAAATGCCACCCTAGTGTGCTACAACGCCAGAATTACTGCGGAGCTGGTTCAGTGATTGGTGAAGAGTGAAAAAAGTGAATGTTAAAAAGTCCAACTTGTGTCAAAAAATCTTTTATTTATTTTGCCAATTAGACTTAGTTAAAAACAAGTGTAGGATAAAGGACCAAATTAAAAGTCCAGATTTATCCCCAGGTGTAGGTCAACATGTTTCTGCCTTTCAGGGACATATCGTCAGGCATTCGTCAGGACCAATATTTATAGTGAATGAACCCGGCGGTATGGGCGCACTAAGGCCCACCCTAACCAAGGGTTACTAGTGTTAAAAATGTTTATCCCAAAACACTAGAAAGATTCCCTCAATTTAGAGAGGAACCGAGTTTATTAAAAAGTGCTAACTCTCAAAGCACCATGGGTCTCGGGAGATGGGTGATGGCGCTTTGGCACACCGCCCTGTCCGCCAGGCACCCGTTTGGAACCTGAATGCAATCTCTATAACCGGACCCCGAGCTGTTGACACCTCACCATTTTGTTGTTCCTTTGTGAACACGTGTTGGTTGTTTTATTAATACATATAATATTTTACACACTACCAGGGTATGTCCTACTACCAATCTGTGTGAGTTTATAAACTACACATTCCGTTTCAGTAACAACAAACGTTTGTGGTAGAAAGGTTCCTGCTTGTTTCACAAAAAGCCATATTTAAAGATTGCTTATAAACAACTTAGTCAGCAAAGCCTGGGACAATGGGCCCGATTTACAAGGGTGTTGCTATAATTTATGTGCTCCAGTTTATTCCTGGACAAAATTAAGTCACACTTCCAAACAGCAAAATCTTTCTAGATTGGGCCCTGCGCGTCTACCCGGTACAGTGGGGTAAATGGACAGCCTGTATGTGGCTGTCAAACTGTATACACCGTAAAAATGTAACGCGCCAGCCATCATTTGCTTGAAGTACAGTTTCTGAAAACCAGTTTAATTTTCCTACGGCTTCATTGACCTTTGAACCCACAAATATATGACCTGGTCTGGGTGCCTGCGACCTGTACCCTTCTTTGCTTCAGGGAGCTGTTTGTTTCACTTCAGGGCAGCTTTCTGCTGTAAGTGAGCTGCATGGCTATACACTTATAAGGTCCAAAGGCGAGACCTATTGGCTATGCCAATGCTTGTTTTTCTAGGATTAACACTGACTTTCTGTCCATCTCAACAGGCCTGTGCCCCGCTGTACAGCTGGCGCACGCTGAAGGATGAGGCTCACCGCGACCCCGTCGGTACCTGCTACCTCTCCATGAATAACTTCACCACCTTCATCGAGTACTCTCCTTGCCGATCAGGTACGTCTGCAGGCTCCTGGCTTTCTGTACCGATGCAGCCGCCAGACTCTGCCCCAGCGGTGCTTGCCTCCCTCCTCACTTCTTGCACTGCTCTTAATTTCCTGTTACATACTGCGCTCTTGCAGTTTGGAGCACACAGATTGTCGGTATTTTTTAATCCATTGTTCAAAAAGGCTGCAGCAGACTCGCAAGAATGTGTGTATCTTTTGAAAAGTGCATTGGTACACCACATCCCTACCGTTTGCATGATCTCGAAGTGCTTTCAGAACTGGAGCACCCTGTACTGTTTTGGAATCCTCAGTGACCGGAGTCACAGTTGAAGTTTCGTTTGGGTGTTTTAGGAACGTGTTGTATCCGATAGAGGCTGACAAGATTGTAGCAGATTTGTGTATGGTTTGGTAATGGTTTATGTTGGAGACATGACAGTCACCCAGAGTCTTTTGTTATGTCGAGCCTGGGCAGCGCATGAGCTGCTCTGCGAGGCATGCTGTATTGGTATGGACTTGAAGCTCTGTCCATTTTCCGCCCATCTTTTCAATTGGCTCCTGTTACTCCTTTCTAAATTGTTGCTTTTGATTCATGAATTTCTTGTGTTGTAACAGTCTGTTATCTACAGTCTGTGAGCACTATTTTCTTTAATGTCTTTAATCTTGCTGCTGTTGCAGGCACGACAGGCTCTCCCTAGCCCACCCTGTTTTCATGACAGCGTGGCGCCTGACCATGTACGCTGCGCTTTATCTTTAAAAAATGCTCCCTGCACAGCATGGCACTTCTGTACATGCTTTGCTGCTTAAAAAATGCTTTTTATTTGTAAAAGCACCCCATACCGCGCTTTCACTTTAATGGCGGTCTCGCACCTTTCTTTAGACGCGGGTCATCTAAAGAAAGGGGCGTAGCCGCCATTAAAGTGAAAGTGCGGCAAGGGGCACTTTTACAAATAAAAAGCATTTGTAATGCAATAGGTCTCGCATTTACGAGAGTTTGAGCTATTGGCATTGTAAATGACAATGCCTTTTATTAATGTTTTAAAAACCAAAACGTAAATAAGTCAGTCATTTACAATGCCAATAGCTCAAACTCTCGTAAATGCGAGACCTATTGCATTGCAAATGCTTGTGGATTTTGTGGACCATTCTGTGAGCGGTTGCGTGCCTGACTTATCCATTGCTCTGCATAAGATGGCGTAAAATTGCAGTAACTTCCTGCCAGTTGTGACTTTGATGCCGTTCCTTGTGTATGTGGGATGTTTATCTTCAAGATGCTTAGTATTTGTACATTAAGGTGTGCACTCGACTGGAAAAAAACTATTTCTTTAAGCAATAGTAAAAGACAACTACATGTTAAGCAACACTGTAATCCAGAGAGGAACATGTGTGCACAAATATTGTTTATATGGAATTGAACAATGCTGTAGGACTTTCTATTGACATACCATCAAATGTGTCTAGTGTGAACTAAAGTACAGTATCTGATTCGTGCCACACTGTCAAGCTTTTTCAATGTGTAGTCAAACTTGACAATTCATGGTAATGTGGCCGTTGTTTTTCTGGATCCGAGATGTACACATTTAGTGAAACGTTTTAGTCACGTGGCACACATCAGATACTGTACTTTAGTTCACACTAGACACATTTGATGGTATGTCAGTATAAAGTCCTACGGCATTGTTCATTTAAACAATATTTGTGTACACAAGTTCCTCTCTGGATTACAGTGTTGCCCTAACATGTAGTTGTGTTTTACTATTGCTTACAGAACAAGCATTTGCAATGCAATAGGTCTTGCTTTTGTTAAAGTTAGAGCTGTTGGCGTTGAAAATAATGTTTTTTACTTTTGTTTTTTTATTTGCAGTGGAGTTATATTTGCATAGCACTAATATTGCCAATGGTATAGAAAACAAAAATAAAAAACATTGTCATTTTCAATACCAACAGCTCTAACTTTATCAAATGCAAGACCAATTTAATTGGAAATGCAATCGGTCTCACATTTGTTGGAGTTAGAGGTATTGGCATTATAAATGCTAATGTTTTTACCTAACCATGTTGCAGAGTGCAGAACCATATGTGGCCAAAGAGGTCCAATGGGACCTTTTTTGGCCACATATCGTACTGCACCCTTCAGAACATACGGTAAATCCACTCTACCCATAATGCATTGCATGCAAGACCGTACCATGAGTACAATCAAATAGCCATGTCCATAAATACAATTAGTAGCTTTGAAATGTGACAAAATAATTATTGTATCAATTCCGTATTAGGATGTACTCTGTGTCAAGCTGATGAAGGGAAATTTATAGAAGGTCTCATATAAATGTGAGATGTGCTAGTGAGTAAAGTAACCACTGCCAGCCTAGGACAAAGCTTGTGTCCTGCCTGAAGACCTTTAAGAAAGTAGAGCTCTGAGGCTGTAATTAAAACCTAGGTAGTAACAACACATGTAACAGGGGGTGTCCTCATAGGCGGTTACAAGAAGAGAAAAGGCCGTGATAAGGAGGGATTACTAAGCCTGTTGACCAATGATAAGCCACCATTTACAAAGGACGGGGACAGTAGCAAATTAAAAAGATGGGCGGAAAGTGGGCGGAGCTTTATGCCCATATCACGAATACAAAAGACACAGATGATGGACGGAATGCAGAGCAAATAAAACATTCACCCCCAGTCAAGAGATCTGGGTTAAATCCATTGTTCTTTTGCTCACCATGCCACCCCAGTTTAGACCCAGCCATATGCAAATCAGTTTTGACTCTGTGCCTCATGGGTACAGTCCAGGCCGAACTGCCAAACCAGGTACTCCCTGGACAGGAAACCAGCATCCTGGGACCGGTTTCGGGGCATCACCCCTCATCAGCCAGGCTAGCTTGATCCTAAATACAGCGTTTCTCGAAGAGACAGCGCAAGCACTGCCTAGGCGAGACCTAAAAACCACGCTTCTTGGTCTCGCAATCGACGTCTTGAGTGCTAGACCACATTTGTCGGTTCCAGGCATGCACCTGGTTGATGATGAGTGGTGATAGAGACCCTCTGCTTTATTTCCCCCCGACACTTGCGTACAACAAGTATTTTTGGTACTTCGCTCTTTCTCGTCTTGGCATGTCTGTCTGATCATACTCCAGTCTGCTTAGCCAGCAAGTTAGTTTCACGGATTGTTAGAATGCATTTTTAAACTTCGTCGACACAGTTAACATGTGCAAGCGATAAAAAGGCGAGCGGAGCATCCTGGGAGGGGGGTTTTCGCTCCTGCAAGTCGTGGCCAAGGCCTCTGCCTTTGGCTCTGGGTGTTTCCCAATTTTGCATCGGGCCTGCGTCCACAACGCTGTCGTTGGATTGTCGCGAAAATCAAACTGGAAAACAGATCTCCATCGTTTCTTCAGAGCTCTGTCATATGAGAACAATTTGAGTGTTCTTTGGAAACTGAAATTGAGTCCATTGCGGCTCAATAAATGTATTTAGTAAGGAAAGTTTAGGCCAGAAAAAAATTGGAACCCCCTTGTAGGGTGTTGGGATCGAGTTTTACATTTTTGTATATGAAACTGTAACAACGAACTGCTCGGTGATGTGAAAGAAGTTTTCCTTATCTTTGTTGTAGACTCTGGGTCATTACAAGCAAGAATACTAACACACACCCAAAAATGGTGGTGGCTTCCTTACACTCCCACTTTCCAATCCTTAAGTGTGTGTGTGTGTGTGTGTGTGTGTGTGTGTGTGTGTGTCATTTTTCAAATAAAGAAACACGCGCATATGTGTATATACATACACACATTTACACAGACAGATGTGTGTGTGTGTCTGTGTGTGTATATATGTATATATATATATATATTTTGGCTCAAAAGAATGATGCTGCACTTCCAAGGAATCGGTTTGCAAAAGTATTTATTTATTCAGTGGCCATCTCTTGCCACTCAGTACATTGATACCAACGCGTTTCGACTACCAAGTCTTGTTCACGGTGGTGGTCAAAACGCGTTGGTGTTGATTTACTGAATGGCAAGAGATGGCCACTGAATAAAGAAATACTTTTGCAAACTGATTCCTTGGAAGTGCGGCATAATTATTTTGTGGCAAAATATTGACAGGGTTCCGTCCTGAATGTCTGCACCCCTTTGAGAGAGAGCGTTGTCCCTCTGGGAACCGATTGGTGGTATATCTATCTCTAGTAGGGAGACTCGCACCATTCTCGCAGGCGGCAGTGCCGTCAGCTCGCACCACGCGTTCCAAATTGCCATACGCGTTTCGCGCAGAAGCTCTTGATCACTGGCATGAGAAGGCAGGAAACAGGTTTGTAGAACTGCGGTTTATTTAAGTAATTGGAGTCCCGCCCCAGTGGGCGTGTTCAAAGGCATGCTGGTTATGGTAGTCCGAAATCATTGCCCATGACTCTCAAAGTTCTCTAACCAAGTAGCCTCTGTCCTGCCACTCATTTAAAATAAAGTTCCTTGTAAGGAATAAACCGCGTGGTGCGAGCTGACGGCACTGCCGCCTGCGAGAATGGTGTGAGTCCTATGGTGTGTGGCTCCCTACTAGGGCAACCTTGATGTTTTTGTGTATAGCGGCTTGCTTGGCCGCGGGGAGCCCCGACGCTGGATGGCGTATCCTGAGTGCTGGGAACTACTGGCACTCTTTGGACCTATGGAGCCTCACTCGTGGTGACATTGGTGGTGCTGAACAGCAGGGCGCTTTCAGCATTCCTCCTTACAAGGAACTTTATTTTAATGAGTGGCAGGACAGAGGCCACTTGGTTAGAGAACTTTGAGAGTCATGGGCAATGATTTCGGACTACCATAACCAGCATGCCTTTGAACACGCCCACTGGGGCGGGACTCCAATTATTTAAATAAACCGCAGTTCCACAAACCTGTTTCCTGCTGCCTCATGCCAGTGATCAAGAGCTTCTGCTCGAAACGCGTATGGCAATTTGAAACGCATGGTGCGAGCTGACGGCACTGCCTCCTGCGAGAATGGTGCGAGTCCTATGGTGTGTGGCTCCCTACTAGGGCAACCTTGTGTGTATGTATATATGTATGTATGTGTGTGTATATGTGCACACGCACACACGTACACACACACACGCACACACACGCACACACACGCACACACACGTGTACACACACGTACACACACACGTACACACACACGTACACACACACGTACACACACACGTACACACACACGTACACACGTACACACACACGTACACACACACGTACACACACGTACACACACACGTACGTACACACACGTCACACACACACACACGTACACACACGTACACACACGTACACACACGCACACACACGTACACACACACGTAC
>CAWUFW010003247.1:1147500-1267500 GCA_963921515.1 Calotriton arnoldi
TTAGATTCTAGTTTCCTGGAACTTGGATTGAAACTAGCATGCAGGCCATTGTGGCAGGATACCTTCCTATTTTGAATTTATCTTGATTTTGTTAGGTTGATCTTGCGTGTCAGTTCTTTCATTGGTACTCTCCTGCAAGATTATGCACGACCTGTTCAACTTGTTGTTCTATAATGGTTGCTCCTGTACCGATATGCTGACTCCTTTCAATATGTGCTGTCCTCTGCAAGGTTGTGTCTCTGATATGGAGTGCTGTGAATGTGCTTGTGCTCATTTGTGCACATGGTTTGCTTGATTTGGCGTACTCTAATTATTCAGGTATTGACGTTCAGCGTTTTCCAGGAGCTGAAGTTGCATGAACCACCTAGGATTATCAAAAGTGAGGTTTTCAGTTTCACTTGGAGATCACAATTCTTGGCACACTCTGAGGTGCAAGTTGAGCCCCCAAAGTCTTCGATAACTTCATCAGACATAGTCTAGATGAAGGGAGGTGGTATGAAGGTTGAGTTGACATTTACATGCTCTACAGGGCTATTACATGGAAATAAATTACATTTGAATAACGTTAAAAGTATAGTAGAGTAAAAGTAGGAGAAATGGTTGTAGTCCTCATTGGCTGGATTCATTTTTTGATGGCTTCTGGAAGTCGTCCAAAAACTGAAGCAAATGCAGATTGCTGAGGAGATCCAGAGGTATACAAAATAAAGTGTTTTCCACTGGTTGATTCTCCTCAAAATCTATCACTTTATTCAAAAATTGGAACAATTATTGGTGCTAAGCAATACTAAATCATGCACTTAGCCTTTGACCCTAGCTGCTTATGAGATATTATAGAACTACTAGGGTGGGCCCTCTGTTGGAGTCCTGTTCTTGGTTGTATACTGATCGGCCGAAGTCTTGGGAGGTGCTGGAGGGCAGAAATTTCATAGTTATAAGGTATCCCTGTGGCCTTTTCTGAGCCTTTTGCAGTCCTACTTCAACTTCTTACTTTGGAAAGTATGCCAAAGAGTGAAGCAAGTCATTTCATTGTTAACTGACGTTAAATACAGCTCTAGCTATTGCATTTCCTTGTGGATGCAGTCACATTTTTGTATCATGTGTAGAGTAAGATTGTGGAAGAGGTGTGGCGCCGCGGCTAGGGCGACTGACACTGGATGCTGGGGGTCACGGTTCGATCCCCGGCTCCGACGGCAGGTCAGCCCAGCACCATGCGACTCTGGGCAATAGCTTGCTTAATCTTCCCGACGGCCCCCAGCGCCGGGACACCCAATTGGGTAGCTGTGCGCTTTACAAATACCTGGATTTACATTTTACATTTAAGATTGTCAGAAATGTAGTAAAAATGAAACGTTGATGAGAGAGAACCACTGACTCTAAAAGAGCAAATAAAAATTGGTTGAGGAAAATTGAGGGGTGGAGAGTTAAAGGTATTTAAATTGTACTACTGCTGAAAGATTTCATTAATCTCTTGTCATTGTTCTGGTGTGAGGTCCAGTGGCCTCTAACAATCCTATTTGGGTCCAAACAACAGCTTTTAGCTCAGCAGTTGGACTTGTTATTACATAGTATGCCTTCGTTTGACAACGGCATGCAGTTTTTCTTGTGACTTGACTTAAGCAAAGAAATCGCAGACCAAATATGGTAGTGGCCTTCCAGTGGTCTCGAATTTAGGGAGGGCAGAATTCAAGCTTGAAGAAATTTGCTTGTAAACTCCAGTGACTTAGATTGCATTCTTTGTTTTAGACGGGCCTATTGCAGCCTGATTGCAGTATTCATATGTATTTTTAGTTGGTGTAGAAGTCCGCCATCGATCAGCTCAAATAGTGTTAATATATTGAGTGCCAGTGAGCCATGCACACTATCCCTCTAGGATTTCTCCCATTCTAGAGAGGCAACTATGGATTTCAGTGTTAAGATCAAACATGCTGAGTTGGGGCTATGTTGTTGATTGGCCAAATAGGGCTAGCTTGGCTCCCAACTTGTTACTCAGTCTGCCACTGGTATTTGTTGCTTGGTAGGTGCTTGGGCTACGATTCAGGGAGAACACTGGCATGTGGGTACAGTCCTGTTACTGCACTGGCAGGACCACACTCCCCATCTTGCAAAAACAGCTCTGACGCCCTCAAACATGCACTTTCAGACAGACTGCAAGATCAACAGATACGCACACTACACGCATCTCTCTCTCACACACTTACTCAGTGGAAACTGGTCTCTTTCACAACGGTGTTTGAGCCATAACATTGGATTTGGAGTGTAGACCTCGCCTTTGGGGTACAACCATGCTGTCTGTCAAAATATTGCTACCAGCCAGCAGGGAATACTAGTGTTTGGAGCCTAGAAAGGTCACATTGATCAGCTGAGACCTAGATATGCCACAAGAGAACACTTTATGTATATCAAAGCAAAGGACTGATGGGACCACTGGCACACCAGTATGTGTCTTTTTCACTAAACCTGTAATCTGTACAGTCGGTGTTTGATTGTAGGTACGTTGTTTGTTCCATTGTGGACCTGTCCAGTGTTTTGTGTGTGTGCTTTGTAACTTATACTGTGTGAAGCTATGAACACACACTTAAAAAAGCTGGCACAGCAAAATGTGAAATCTGCTGTATTTAATTGAACAATATTTTTTTATCCCACACCGTGAGCAGTATCTTATGCTCCTGCGACCTTTGGTCGAACTCCAAATGGATGAAATCAAAAGTGGTGACTGTTAGAGGTGGCCCAAAAACTCTGCAATACTCTCACCCGCAAGTTTCAAATCTGGTAACTTGGCGGTGCTAAAGAACTTACTGATAACTAGATCGGTGACCTAGAATGATACATCTTAAGTTCATCATGTTTTTCTCCTTTCATGGGTAAATTTGTACCTTACCCTTTGCATTAAACAAGTGCACACACGGCAGGTATGGTTCTGCTATATAGATTTACACAGTAAATAAGAAATGGTCGAGCAGCCGTTGCTCAGTTTGAGATATTCACATGCTTTCGGATATATTGATCTGTGGAATATCACAAAGTTACAGTTTTCACTGCTCTTGCGATTTAAATAAATGACTCATCTGCTTTCTGTCCCTCTAGATAGAAGCTCGGAGGAAGGACAGGGGTACTGCCAAGGAGGCTTCAGCGCTGAGTTTACCAAGGTAAGACCTGTTTCTGTTACTGTTGTAAGCATGAACACTCTTCCGTCTACATTTGCACTGTGACTTTGAACATCAGTATGGTTTACAGCTGAGGTTGGGAAGAGCATGTTACCCTCCATTTTTGGTTCATGAGGAGATCTCTTCAAAACATCCCCTCCCGATCCTGCTGACCAACAGAAATTGTGACGTAGCGAAAGGTGCAGTGCGGGTGCTTTGCTTAACGTGCAGTCAGTATGTCAGTGTAAGACACTGACATACTTGTTCGGGAGGTAAGTTTTACCTCCCGAACAGACTACTTCGATCAGAGGGTAAAGGGCTGCTTGCGGGTCCCCCGTTACAGGAAACAACGAACAGGAGGCAGAACTTTTGCCTACCTAGCTCCGAAATTCTGGAACTTGCTGCCAGTGGAATTGCGTACATGCTCTAATCTTCTGTTCAGGAAACTCCTGAAGAGTGAACTATTGTTACTGATCTGTCTGACCTGGCTTTTGCTTCTGTGCAGCGCGGAAATACTCCTTCGGGGGTGATTCCGGCGCTTTATAAATCCCATACAAATACAAGATGGTCTGGGGCCTCAAAATGCCGATTTGCTTTGAACCATGATGAAATGGAATTTCGTTCACTAAGAGTTAACCGACTAGTTAAAATCATTTATTTATAAAGTACCTTCGTCAATGCACTTTAAATAAGACTATATATATATATATATATATATATATATATATATATATATATATATATATATGTATATATATATATATGTATATAATTATCCAATTTATAAGTTCATTTTATTCTCCTATAAAGAATTGAAATTTGAGTTGACATTGCTTAGATTTGGGCCTGCAGCTTTCAGCAGTTACTCTTTAACTCATTGCTATGTTTTCCAAGTATAAGTAGGCGTATTTTATAACCAGGAGTAACACTTTGAAAGCTAGGTCTGCCTTTAACAGAAGCAAATTGGTATTATATTTGGTGTGAGGCAGCATTGACTGTGTTCATTGGCTTTTATCTCTGTCGCAATATCAATAGCGGGTAAATACGCTACTAATTGCCCCTATATTGGCACTCATGAGGAGCATTTCTTAACAGTGAAACATCACAAGTAAACCCCTTCCCTTAAGTGGCCATGTTGGATTACATCGAAGATTGGGGCCAAGTATGTAAGATGAAGGATACATACTCTTCAAAAACCTAAAACAGAGTGTGAGAAATTGGGTTATTGGTTGAGGGGGTGTGAGCCCTTCTCAAGCCACAGCAACAATCCTTTTCGGGATGAACCACAGTAACTAAATTAACTCGTTCTTAACCCTCTGGTAGCTTGGCACAAAAGCATTCAGATTTAACTTACAGGCAATGTGTAAAGTATTTATGCAGCACACAGACCGCAATAAAGTGAAAACACAACACAAGAAAAGTATCCCAATTAAAAAAAATAGAGTAAAATGTAATAAATTATTTGACACAAACGATAAATATCCAATTGGTAGAACCGGAGATGTGCAATCTCAAAGGTTTAAGTTAAGGATAGGCGCCTAAAAGTGCAAAGCGCCAACTGTGGGTATCTGGTTGCACCAGACATGGATACAGTCACAAGTTCAGGCCAACACCGATCGAGCGTGGGCTGGATACAGGGACCTGGTTAGTCCCACTGAGAATTGTACTTTGTCTTTGATGCGGGGCGTTGTTGCCCTGAGTTGATTCTGATGAGGAGCTCTATGAAGGCTGTGATGCAAGGTCCTGCATAGAGTTGCGTTGCACTGCGTGGGTTCCGATGAGGCCACCGATCAGGCATTGCAAAGTTTCGCAATGCGAAGTCATGCATCGAGTTGCGGTGCATCGGTTCTGAGGGAACCCACAGCTGGGCCAAGAGGAATACATTCTGATGGCAGCAAAGGGTCCAGGACTTGCGGGGAATGGAGGGGACAAGTCTTTGGGATCAGGACTTACTCCAGGAGAGGTCAGCAGCAGGGCACAGTCGGGTCCAGTTGAGTCTGGCCAGATGCAGGACAGATCTCTGGAGCTTGTTATGTCCTTGTAACTCAGAACAAGAGGCCAGTCAACTAACCTTTTGAATCACTCTGGTGGTTCTGGGTTAAAAGAGCAGTTCCAGTCTTTCCTCAGGCAGCAGGGCAGCCCTTTTCCTGAGTTTTCCACAGGTCCAGAAGTGATCTGAAGAGTGGGTCTTAGGGTCTCATTTTTACACCTGGCACTAGCTTTGAAATGGGAGAAGCTTCTGGTGTTTTCCCCCTCCACTGAGGTGTTTGGAATTTCCTGCCTCCCTGTCCTGGCCTCAGTCTGTCTGCAGCCACAATAGGCTAGTTTAAAGTTTTTTGTGTGTGAGATGAGGTGAGCTGGTGTCTTAGAAGTGCAAATAGGGCTGTGCTGAGCCCCTCCCCATCCTGCCAACATCCAGGCCCTCTATTGAGTTGATGTCTGGGAGGAATACACAAAGGCCAACTACGCCTAGTCGTGTGTCCCAGGAAACAGGCTGCAGGCACCAAATGGTTAGGACAAGAAAATGTCAACTTTATAAAAGCTGCATTTTTAGAATTGTGACTTAAAATCCTACTTTACTGTTAAAGAGGGTTTTAAATTAGTTTTTCAGACACCATATGAGATATTTCAACCTGCTCCCAGACAAAAGGTATCACTTAATAAATGTAATAAGGTAACCCAATGTTATCCTATAGGAGAGGTAGGCCTCACATTAGTAAAACAATTAATTTGGCAGATTTTCACTTCCAAAACATGTAAACCTTAAAAATACAGGTCCAACTTTTAAAATACAATGCACCCTGCCCTATGGGCTGTTTAGGGCCTACCCAAGGTGACTTATATGCATTAAAAAGGGAGTTTTAGGCTTGGCAAAAGGTTTATTTTGCCAGGTGGAAATGGAAGACACGCAGGCTGCAGTGGCAAACCTGAGACCTGTTCAAGAGGCTACTCAAGTGTCTGACTAATACAATAAGGGCTGCAGGCCCACTAGTAGCATTTCATTTACAGGCCCTGGGTACACGTAGTACCACTTTACTAGGGACTTATAAGTAAATTAAATGTGCCAATTGGGTGTAGGCCAATTTCACCATGTTTAAAGGAGAGAGCACAGGCGTGTTAGCACTTGTTATCAGTGGTAAATTGCACAGAGCCTTAAAAGCTAACAAAATTGTGTTGGTTCAGAAAACAGAAGGGGGTGAAAGCAAAAAGTTTGGGAGGTGTTCTAGCAGAGAAGGCTAGGTCCAACACAGAGTATACCGTTTTAGGCTGTTTTGTGGAATTTAAAGTGTCTTAAGTTTGAATTCCCATCCCCACCGCCTGGTAGACTGAAGGGCAGGGGATTACTTTGAATTCTGAATGGGGAGCCGCATTGTCACCTATAAATCTCTGAAGGAGCTGTGGACAATTTCCTAATAGTTGCATACAGAATTTGCTGTAGCAGAGAAATCACTCCCCTCAGTATTGTTGGTCTCTAAAATGTTGAAAAAAATTCACTCGTTTTTCTAAAGAACTGTTTTATAAAATAAAAAAATGAAAAATGGGGAGGCGGGCGGATTTTGTTCAAAAATCTATTGTTTAAGTCCAGTAAATAAATAGGGAAATCTTGGGATTAAGGCCTCTCCCAATTCGCCCTGGAGAGGAGCACATTAATTGTCTGTGATTCGGCCAGTACTGGGGCTGGTATGAAAACCTTTTCTAGCTTTGCATTTAGCTCCCAGCCAAGCCTGCAGAGCTCATGAGGGTCTGCCTTCTTTCTTCATTCATAACAATCATGCACCAAGGGATGTATAGTGACCTCGTCTGTCAAGATCTAGGAACTCGATTCCTCCTGGTCTAGGAGGGAAGACGGAAAAACCTGTCAGCCATCTTTCTTACTTAGCGTTCGTTCAACACTTCTCTTATTTTCACAAGTGTACGAAGAGCTCCCTGGAGGTAAAATAAGCAAGTTCATGCGCTGAACAATGGAATTCTCTGGCTGTCCATTTCGCAAGTGGGCCTTTTCTACTAACATCTTTGGCACTTGGAACACGTGACGTCATAACAAGAGGCAGACTTTCCTATAGGCAAAGTGTTTACATTCCTAACCTGCCCGTGACTAGCAGAGAACGTCTGCTTCTGTCTCAAATGTCCGGGGGTGGACATTTGTGCTGTTCTAGATAGGGTGACCACCTCCCACCAGGTACTTAGTCACTGTTACCAGGTCAGGACATCTGTTAAAGCCTAATGCATTCTGGGTGTTGTAGTCCTGATTTACTTTCATAAAACGAATTAGACTAACACACCGGAAAAAAGGTACACGAATCACCGTAGTTGTCGTTCTTCTTTGATAACCTGCATAGTCCGAAGCTTGTTAACATATCAGATTCTTAGCAGACTGACGTATCCCGCCTTCCTAAAAGGGGCTTGCTCTGCTTGGCATCTTGTTTGTAGAAGTTCTTTTTCCAATTAATTTATTTGAGTTACATCTTTCTTTATTTTTATTTTTTTTAAATTCGGATAAATTGCAACTTGGAGAGTATTTTATACTTTTTATTGAACACACTTTTGTGCAAATAATTGCTAGGTTTTCTTAGTCCAATTTTCGCATCCATAAGCAAAATCGTTATTTAACATGGTTTGTTAAAGCCTGGTGTGTGCAGCTAATAAATGTGCAAGAATCTGGTGATGTGCCTTGTATTCTCTACCAGAGCTTTAGTTACTTGCAGCCACAACTGTACTACTCCACTCCTCTCTATTTCACCCACTCTACCCTACACAATGCCACTCTAGGATACTTTTTGCCACTCCACTAAGTTTTAGCCACGCTGAACAGCAGCCACGCTGCTGTACAACAAGGCTAAAAGACATTAGCAAAGCCAGTAGTTCTGTTTTTGTTGTCTTTCTTCACCTTTTCCTAAATTTGTACTGCGATGGTATTGTGAGTAATTTTGATTAATGCTTTAGACATTTCTGAGATTCTTGCAACACATTTACTCATGTAAAGTCCTCCACTGTCGGCTAGTTATAGGTAGAATGGCAACTAGACTCCCGTTGTAATCCGCACTGCAACATAAGTTCTCCTTTAAACCTTAAGTCACTCCATATGCCTGCGCTCCCCACTCCCAAGGCCCTGCAGGTACCACTTGAATGAAGAGTTTGTTACAAGTGCCTTGGGCATGTCCCACGGTTAAGCTTTTTCAACAATCCTTTGTGGCCTAAGAAGTTTGGGTTCAGAGATACATTAAAGAAAGGGTCACTCTTGGTGGTTCATGAATGCAAGAGGGTCGTTTATGACAAGTGGGATATGTCTACTCTGAATGGTTGAAGTGACACTATCGTCTGCTCTTCTGTTCCTGTTAGGAAACCTGTCTTGACTGCTTTTATCCTTTGTTCCTAGACAGGTCGAGTGTTGCTTGGAGGACCTGGAAGCTACTATTGGCAAGGTACGGAGACGCCTCTTTCTTGGATGTGGGCATGGACTCTTGAGAGGGCTGCATCCCACTTACTCCTAGATGCTGAGGAGGGAGGGGCAGAACTCCAAGGGGCAGTAAGAGTGTTTGCTGCCCTGAGGTGAAGAGGATGCACTTGCTCCTTGGCGAGGGAAAGGTAGAAAGTAAGACTTGAGGCCTGCCTACCTTGTACCGGAAGCACTTGTTCTTCTGTGTTAACTACCGAAAGGTCTATAGCTATTGGTGTTTTTGTCTCCTTTTCCTGTACGGCTTTAATTACTTAAGTCTATGTAATGGTTGACTTTTAATTCTCATGTTCAGAATAATGTTCAAACGTTACTGCCTTAAATCTTGGAGTGAAAGAGACAGGGATGCTATGTATGTGTGTGTGTGTGTGACAACTCTTGCCCTCCTGTTTTGTATGATTTTATATGTTAAATGTTAAGCATACTTATAAAGCGCACTATCACCCCACGGGCATCCTGGCGCTGTTGTACATTAACTCTAATCAAAAAAATCAAAGGAGGGAGTGAAGAGGAAAAAGGTAGAATCGTCCTCCTCTTGATACTGTTATCCAACATAGGGATTCTACCATGTATTATGTGAATATATATGCACCCATGTGTGTGCTACTATTTTTATTTGAAGTGTCTAGTCATACGTGAAAAATGGTGCAAAAGGATCAGAGCTCCTTCTCTCAATTTGTGGGAAGGGCAATGTTTCAAAAAATTGTAAAATACCCCTCACACACTGAAACCTGATTCAGTGTCATGCTTCATCATTGGGGTCTTCCCGCCCCTCGACGGGACTGGGCGTGCTACGACTTACGTAGACGCAGGAGCACTTTATTCAGTGATTGGCGAGTATGTATAGTGCGTGGGATCGTGAAAAGAAAATGTGAGATGGTTAAAAATTCTCTGGCTAGTGGAACGAAAATACTTTGTCTTCCCTGGCTGAGAATAGTAAAAGTGGGGAGGTGTAGATGGTGTACTATAATGAGTCACCTCCTACAAGGTTGACATGTTTCAGAAGCCATCCCCTTGGCTTTCTTCCTCAGGACCAAAAAACCCGATCCCTGTTACACCTCAATGGGTGATAGAATAAATGTACATATGCCTGATAGTCACAAAAACTGTCCTTTGTTCCCTGTTATGGGAGTAGAAAAATATACCACTTGTATATCTTAAGAACTTTAGAATTTAATCGTTATCGCTCCATGAGCTCACACGAGCGGTGTTGGGCGCCTTCAAATAGACAATGCTGGAAGGAGCGCGATCACCAAAGGAAGTACCTTCTCGTGGCTCGTCGGGCCACGAGAAGGTACTTCCTTTGGTGATCGCGCTCCCACTTTTACTATTCTCAGCCAGGGAAGACAAAGTATTTTCGTTCCACTAGCCAGAGAATTTTTAACCATCTCACATTTTCTTTTCACGATCCCACGCACTATACATACTCACCAATCACTGAATAAAGTGCTCCTGCGTCTACGTAAGTCGTAGCACGCCCCGTCCCGTAGAGGGGCGGGAAGACCCCAATGATGAAGCATGACACTGAATCAGGTTTCAGTGTGTGAGGGGTATTTTACAATTTTTTGAAACATTGCCCTTCCCACAAATTGAGAGAAGGAGCTCTGATCCTTTTGCACCATTTTTCACATATGACTAGACACTTCAAATAAAAATAGTAGCACACACATGGGTGCATATATATTCACATAATACATGGTAGAATCCCTATGTTGTACATTAACTCTAACCACAGATCTAAGTTGCAGTGAATATCGTACCCAGAGAGGGCCTAAGCAGCACCATTAGGATAGAGCCAGGTCTTCAGTTTCTTTCTAAACTGCAGAAGATGTGAGCAAACCTTTTGACTATGCAGGTTTTCAGGTTCAGATTTTTCACTTTTTTAACCTCCTGGCCCTTTCTCTTTGTTGTAGGTCAGGTGATCACTGCCACTCAGGGTCAGATCCAAGACTCGTTCTTTCCCGAATACTTCATCTTGGAAATCAAAGGTCAGATGCAGACACGACAGACGGCGGGCAGATATGACGATAGTTACCTAGGTAAGAGGGGGGGGGTGGTGTGTGTGTGTGTGTGTGTGTGTGTGTGTGTGTGTGTGTGTGTGTGTGTGTATATCATTCTGTCACTCGCTCTTGACGTGCATGGAGGTTGGGTGTGGTAGGGAAAGGCCAACACGCTGGGCCTTCTTAATGACCAGAGTTATGGACCAAGCAAGAAATTAGAGCCAAAAAAATCAGTGCGAGGCCCGAGAATCCCTGTATAGACTTGTTAATGTAATGTTAATAGCCGCCACGTCCTCTGGAGCAGAAATCTACAGTGTCCTCATCCTATGTGAGCCAGGTGTGGCTGTCCTGGTGTCAGCCACTTCAGTCCAGCGGGAGCTAAGTGTCATTCTCAAGTTAAATAAGCGCTTTTCAACACACTGAGGTGCCACGCCCACCACGGGCTTCATTCAAGGCTCTGAGAAGGGCGAACTGCAAATGGTTTCCTCTTCATCTGATCTAATAAGTTCAAAAGAGTTTTCATCCAGTTTGAGAGGTGATGCTTTACCTCATGCAAAACTATGAAGAGTCCATCAAAGTGTCTATTTACAGAAATATTTCTTGGACATGTTTAAAGGGAAAATGCAATCCTTTGAGTCAATGATCCGTGCCCTTTAGAAAGATACTTCCAATGTTTGTTTATCCACATTGGGAATTACTGAAATGAGCTGCAACCCAACTTGCAAGGGCACTGGATGTGGCGGCCATCCCTTCACCACCTACTGAAGCGCAGTGGGACGGGTGGCTGGAATGCCAGTAAAGATCTGAACCGTGGAATAGAAAAGTTCTTGACTCAACTGACGTGTATTGAGGCGGATCATTAAATGACTCTAGGCAACACTTCTCATTTCCTTCTAGAAATGTGTATGTATATTGGAGATTGTGATTTCGCCCGTTAGCCCAATCAGCCCCTCTAGTCCCCATTTTAAAGTTGTTTGTTGTAATCGTCATCAGTTTGATTCTTTCTTTGTTCTTTCCAGGGTACTCTGTGGCAGTTGGAGAATTCAGCGGGGATTCCACAGAGGGTGAGGCTTCTTGTTGTAACATCACACGATAAGGCAAAGTGACTGTCTGTGGTTCTGTTGTTAAATGACGCATTCTCTTATAGTGGCAATTAAGCTGTCGCACATACTCTTGTATAGTGGCAATTAAGATGTTGCTGTGCTTCTGCAAGTGGGGTGTTCACAGTGATGCACTCCCACCAGCAGGGCAGTCACTGGTTAGCTTGTTGCCATCATGCAGTCTACTTCACAAAGTGGCACGTGCTTCAGTCTGTGGTGCGTTCATAAAGTGGTTCTCTCCGAGCTGTCTGTTGCCCACAGGATGAAGCATGTCCCAGGACCCACTGATATCTTTATTTTCAGTTGCCGAGCTAGACCAGTAAGTGCTATACACCTTGAGCAGAACTGACATGCTGCCCGATTAGCATACAAAGCACTTATCTTCAATTGTTCTAGCCCCAAGCATTGTTGGTATACACGGCCCCAAACATGTACCCGGGTCACATTTGCAACACAGTGTATTACCTCGCATGATTTCAGGCCCTGTCAGTATATGCAGCCTTGAAAAGACCTGGTTCTCTGGCATGGCCCAGACCCTGTTCCTTTATGTAGCACTGCCCAGAGGTCGTGAACTCCAACCTTTTTAGTATTTGTAGCTGAAATAGAGCGGTTTCTCGTGTGATCTCAGACACTTATACGAACATGAAGGGAGCTCATTCGGCCAAGCTTACACAACTCCATTTCTTATTTACAGTCATGAACAGGGCTCATACTCTTGCAGGATCCCAGACCCTTTTGGTACATACAGCCCTCCACAGAGTGGGTAATCTAGAAAGACTCCATACCCTACCGGCTATGAACAAGGCTCCCTCTCCCACAGGACGCCATCCTTGGTCAGTATACGCGTCCATGAACCGAGTGCGTTCCCTTGCATGACCCCAGGTGTATGGAGTCCAGAGCAGGTTCTCTAGCATGGCCTCCACTAAGTAAGTAAATGTACCGCAATACGTACTTGACAGAAAGCATAGTCAAATGCTCTTAATAGAGAAGCCCTGTGTGAGCTTAATCCCAACTCGCGGCCTGTGCCAACTAGGCATGGTGAGACTTCAGTCCCTCATGGCAGCCAATCCTTTGCTCAGTAGACTTCTCTAACCCAGAGGAGACATCTCTAGCCAGAACTGAGCAGAATATGATGGAGAAATGCTTGCTGATGCAATAAAGTTTCAAAGAGATTAATTTGTCGAAGAGCTAAATCCATTTATTGAAAGAGGCCTGTTAACTCAAGAATTAGTCTTTGGATTTGGTGCATTTGCGTTTTCCCTTAGTCCATACCAAATGAAAGTGGGGTCTAGAGCTGTGTGGTAATGGCACCTTTTCTGTCCTTCCGAAAGGACTCATTCAGACATCGCCACACTAAGCACAGAGCGAGGCAGAGTGCCTTGTGGTATTGTATTATAATGCTTTACGGGACAGTAAAACTTTACCACGTCAGTCTGACCAGTATGTTGTGTCCCTTACTTCATCTTCTGATTGGCTTCTTCTATTGATTTTTCAGATTTTGTTGCTGGTGTCCCCAAAGGAAACATGACCTATGGCTATGTAAGTGACCAAGAGCTTCCCCGTCTCGTCTATATAGTGGGAGGGAAAGGGCAGATTGGGTAGATCTTTAGGATATGGGCGAGCAGACTGCATACGTGGAAGTGAGTGTAGAGTCTGAGTATATCTTTGGGAGAGCGGGAAAGGCGTGGGAAGATTCGTATGTGGGTGAGTAGAAGTATCCGTATGGTTGTAGAGTGTTAAGTGCCCATGGGTGGATTACAAGGTAAGGCTCTATTGGGGGGGGGAAGGGTTGGAATATGCATAAGCGTGGTGTTTCCTTTATGGACGTAGGAGCATCATGCCAAGGACCCTTGGCACAAGAGTTTGTAGTAGGAGCACGATTCATGCATATGAATGGGAGGTCCTGTTGGGCCAGACAGGAGTTTTAGGGCCTACATTTATGTCTCGCCTTCCCTTTGTTCGCAGGTTACCATACTCAATGGCACGGATCTGAAGTCTTTGTATAACCTCTCCGGGGAGCAGGTAGTGTGCGAGTGTAAGCGCGTAATAATGTGGCCATTGTCCTTCAAAGAGGCGAGGAAAACGGGCAGCCCTACCCAACCCCATGGCTGGACAGCAAAGGATTGCTTTTCTGAGGCGCAGTGGACCCCTCATCCTAGCGCTGTGCTGTTGTTACCCCTCCTGCATTAATGATGGGGGCCTTCCTTGGTGGGCTCCTGTGTCCAATTGCTGGTGGTCTCTTAGGATTCTACCCTGTCACAGCTTGAACTAACAGAAACCCGGCTTCGCTGCTCAGGGTCTTGTCCTCAATGATGTTAGCCAAAATGGTGTTTGAAAATAGAATTTGTACATCCCTTTAGGGCGTCTTTGTCCTTGCTCGTTATCGAGATCCTTTCCTGTGTCACATGCCCGCTTGCTTTCACATGATTGCTTCTCATCTACTGGACTTTTCTTTCCACCTTGCTCCGAGTCCAACACAGGGTTTGCTGTCATCGTTCTACCCAGCGAGCTATCTTTCTGCCCACACAGCTCCTAATAACCCTGGATGAATGAAATGCTGTCAGCTCAATAACTACTGTAACTTTAGCATTGCAGCCTGTGACGCTAGCTGGCTTCTGCTGGCAATGCCTCGAATGCAAGAGCTGACTGCACAGGGCGGGGAGGGCCGGCCCTTAGCCGGGGCGGGGAGGGCCGCAGTACCCTCTAATCCAGCGCTCGGCGTCGACGATGGCAGATAGAAATCGTGCAGCGAGCTCACACCCATATCTTGATTCCTCTCTCCCCAGATGGCCTCTTATTTTGGGTACGCCGTGGCTGCGACCGATATTAACAGTGATGGGTGAGTAGGGCACACAGGAAGGGGAGGTGGTGTTTGACAATCGTGGAAGAGCTTGAACAGCGGTCTTTTACTGTCTATTCTATCCTCTGTTCTGTGTGTGAGTGAAGCTTGCACAGCACCGGTTCATGGTGTACATGCCTATTTGGGATGGAGCTGCTCTCTGTTGCAGTGTGTGCTGCACCTGCCTAGTATTTGGGAGAACTAGCTTTGTTGGATTCCAACCGTGAAAGAAATGATTGCTGTGTGTGATGGGTGCCTGCACTGCAGCATCTTGAGAAATACGTTCGGTGGGTGAGAAATCCATGATGTGCCTGTGTGAGGGAGGCTTACTGTGCAGCTGTGCGTTCTGTACATGTTCTGAGGTTCAGTGCACTGCAACGGCCCACGCACTACCTGGCCAGTATGTGAGGAAAGGTGCACTCTGGCAGCCTGAATACTAAATGCCCTATACGAGGGGCAATTACCCCACAGCAGCCAATGATGTACCTATCGCATGAGGGAAGCTTGAACTACACCGATCCATGATATATCTCGGGATGTGTGTGAGGAGAGCTTGCAGTGCAGCAGTCTGTGCTTTACCCGCCCTGCAGTCGAAGGTAGTTTGTACCAGGACATCCGGTGCAGTGTGAGATTTGCACTGTGGCAGCCCATGATGTATGCTATATATGAAGTAACGCAAGGCTACATGCAGCTCGTGCTGCCATTGTCCTTTGTATGAGGAAGCTTGCAGCCAGTGAGGTCCATCTTTCGTCGGTGATTGATGCTTGCACTGCTGCTGCCTGTTCTTGGAGTTGGGTGCTTGTGGTGGGGGTTGCCCAGACACCGACCCTTCTGACCAGCACTACACTTACAAAGAAACTAAAATGAGACCTAGCCTCCCTCAGTCCCGGACTGTCTGTAATCGTACACATTCTTTACTTTTGTACACCTTGTTTAAGACAAAGTAATTGCGTTGTGGCTTCTCTGTGCTTATACTTTTCACGTTTCTTGGTAGTGTACCCCTCCCCGTCCCACCGCTTCCCGCCCCCACGTGCTAAAGGCCTCAGACTCCGCAGGTGGTTTTAGTTATGCTTGGAAATGGGAATGAAGGAGGCGTCCTGGGATTTGGGGAAATTCTGTTCAAGGCAAACTGCCTCGCTAGCGCCTGAAAAAATAGTATCTCTACTCTCTCCTTTTTCTCGGCCCAGCCGCTCACCCACCCACCATTCCCCACATTTCAATTAACTCCGTCATGAGGATTTGAGGACAGCAAGGAATAGGCACAGGCGAAGAAGCCAAGGATTACACAGCGCATTGTATTTCTGCCTGGGCAACTTGAGGATTGACCCTGCCCTCTGTCCCACCTGCAGTTGAAAACCTGGGACGCCCTGGGATATTGCCGTCCAACTCTCCTATCCCGACAGATGCCGTAGTGACCTTCCAGAGAATGATCCTGCCTTCCACCTCTCCTATCCCAGGCAGATGGAGATAGTGGATTCCCAGGTACCCAGCCTCCTCCTGGGGGTGGAATCAATGGGCTCCCTGGATTTCTGCTTCCCAGCTCTTTGGTCCTTCTTGGTGCAGTAGGGACATGACTCCCAGGACCCCCCTCTATGTCTATGCTTGAAGGGTACTGACTTGTTGGGCTTTCCTGTTCCAAGAATACTAAAGTTTACGTACCCTGACAGTCATGGTCTTGAACGCTTCCCGCTTCTCCCAATGTGCTCTACATTACGGTTGATTCTTTCCCGAGATCTTGATCTAGACTTCTCTCCTCTTTCCAGACTGGACGACTTGCTGGTTGGCGCCCCGCTCTTCATGGAGAAGACTCTGGACGGGAGGGTGCAGGAGGTCGGCCGAGTCTACGTCTACCAGCAGGGCTACGGCATGGATGCTGGAGCCACCATGGTGTTGACTGGCTACGAGGAATACAGTCGATTCGGGAGTGCAGTCGCTGCCCTGGGGGACTTGGATCAAGATGGATATAATGGTACATGCCTATTTAGCTCTGGAAAGTTATCTGTATGTTTGGGGCATTTCCTTTATCCTTCAGCCCCATTTTCTTTTTATCACAGCTTGTTCTAGAGCCAGTGTTAAGTTTGTCCTTAACCTCGAATAACTAGTGCTCATGCTTGTTTTTTACTAGAATGTGAGGGAAGAGCAGCCTGCAGTACATCTACAAACCCTGCCACTTTTCCAATAGGTGGTTTGCATAGATTTCCATAAGTATATAGTGCGAGTCGCAAAGGGTAAAACTATTGATTGTCGTGACCAGTGTGTGCGCCTAAAAACTGGAAGCGATACAAAAGGGGATGATGGACGGAACGTTTGAGCCAATCAAACACTCACCCCCAGTCAACTGATCGGTGCTGGACTGTTCCCATGAGGCACAGGGTCAGACTGATTTGCATATGGCCATGTCTGAACTGGGGTGGTAGAGTGAGCTAAAGAATGATGATGGATTAAACCCAGATCAGTTGACTGGGGGTGAGTGTTTGATTGGCTCAAACGTTCCGTCCATCATCCCCTTTTGTATCGCTAAAAACTGGAAGAGCAGAAAATTCAAGCGTTGTGCGAGGAATTTCGCAGCTATAGTGCCGGCCCGCTCCTGTAGAGCGCACCAGTCTACCCTCTGGAGCAGTTGAGAAATGGAGGCGCCCAAATACGAAATGCTGTTCTCCATAATGAAGATTGCCAACCTGTGGATTGGAATTTTTTTTTTTTTTATAGGCTGGGCATTCTAGGACTTGATTGATGGCATACATTTGCGTTAGAATCCAATATAATTTTTTTTTTTTTATATCTATTGCTGGTGGCAAGTGATAGTCCGAAAGCATGTGGCTATCCACGGTATGCCATGATAGGAGCCCTGTAACGGGTAAATCTATTTTTTTTTTTCAGTCTGAATACTACCATTTTTAAGTTGGAAGAATATGGTTTGGTGGCAAGCATTTTCGGTGGAATTTGTCTGAACTAACTATGCACTCTGCTTACTTTCATTCCGTCTTTCTTTGCAGATGTAGCTGTCAGTGCACCATTTGCAGGAGAGAGCCAGCAGGGGGTGGTCTACATTTACAATGGACAGGCCGATGGTCTGAGCACCAAGCCATCGCAGATCCTGCAGGGTCACTGGGGGTCCAGTGAATCTCCTGCTTTCTTTGGGTTTGCCACCCGTGGGGATCAGGACCTCGATGGAAATGGGTATCCAGGTAAATGAGTAGACATTGAATTCCATTGCTGGCTGAGAAGGGTCAGAGCCTGATTTGGGACAGGGGTGGATGCAGAACCTATGTGGGTAGTGGGCCTTCTGTGGTGGACCAGTTGAGTAGTGAGGCCTGACTTCCGCATCCCTTCTGCTCTCAGCTCCATTTCTCTTGTTTTTCCCTTGCAGACGTCATTGTAGGAGCCTTTGGTGTGGATAAAGCTGTGGTATACAGGTAGGAGCCATTTTTTCAGTCTTGGTACAGGTATCGTAGTCCAAATGCAATTTGAGAAAGTGGGAGAGGAACATAAGAGCTGCCTCTTGGTGATGTAGCTGAAATTGATGTGCTCCTACAGGTCAAATGTAGAATGTGCCTTATTTGTTTGGTGTGTTTTTTTCTGCATCTCATGAGGGACTAAAGTATGTAGAATATTTTGTGACCCCCCCCCCCCGCCACCCCACCTGGCGAGGTCTAGAGTGGTTGGAACTTATTGTCATTCTTGATGGCTAGAGCAATTTTATGATGCCTTACTTTTGGTTGTAAAAAGAACAATTGATGGACAGAATGCAGATCAATGTCTCACATTCACCCCAGTTGTTGCTAGAGTGGTTGATTTTGACCTTCCATGGATGACGATTGGATATGCATTTGGAGATGTGTTCTGCGAGTGACAACTGGGTGTTTGATATGTCCTTTTGCAGCGGACTGCTAGCATAGGTGGTAGATAGTTTCTTCCTGTGGGTAAGAACTCGAGTGCTCAGTGGCTGTTTTCTCTGGTACCCGAGAGCTAGAATGCTTTGTAGATTTTGTGTCCTTGTGCTTTGGGCATGGCATGGCATGCTGTGGGTAATGGATTAAACTGGTGATGCTTTTTCCTCCTGTGAGTAAGGAATAGGGTGTTTTTAAATGGTGGAATCCTGCAGATGAGGGCTAGAATGTTTGGTAAATGATGTTGCCCACAGGTGAAGGTTTGAGCACTTGATAGATGCTGGTTTCCTCTGTAGACCAGGGCTAAGTCATTCTTCACCCACAGGTATGTATTGTCATCCTGTAGCTGAGTGGCTGATGTATGGTCCTCCTGTGCGTAAAAGGGGATAGGATAAGCTTAGTTCTATAATTTGCCACATATGATATGATGTCTCACCTTAGTGAGGACTTTCATAGTGCGTGCCTGAATTTTAATATTAAAGAATGGGATCTCTTTCTTAAGTGCACATTCTAGGTCAGGGCTCAGCATATGGATAGATAAACAGATAGATAAACCAATAGACGGACAAACAGACGGATCTCCTGTTTTTTCTCAGTGCCAACAAGATGTCAGCCTCCTTGGATGTGATTTTTTTTTAAATAAATCTTTTTATTCAATCATAAAACATAAATCATACAAATCAAACAAATCAGTACATTACTATATTCTCACAGTACAGAGCCTCAAGACACAGCGTAGATGTGATTTTTAAACCTGAATAACACTTGTCAGGATGTCTTACCCAGAGACCCCAGCCATGAAACGAGCTTCGGTGTGTCCACATTTTGACCAGTCATCTTGTGCGATGACAATGACCAGGGCATATGATACACTTCTAGCTACTGTCTCCTTCATTTGACGCTGTTTCACTAGGACAGGTAGGAGGTTTTTCAGGTTGGAAGAGGATGTTCAACTGTGGTAAATGTGATGTGATGTAGATGGTTAGTTATGAACACAGTGTTGCCTAAACGAAAGAAATATTTACAAGCGATAAATATAGGCCCAATCAGTGCTATATTTGAGGCTGTCCAGCCGGACAGTGATTTTTAATATTCAATTATATTTTAAAATAAATATGAACACACTACATTAAAGTGGGACACAAGCCTGCATCCTACTTAACAGATAAGACGAACAACAAGCAGCAGAAAAGGCTCAGGCAGAGTAGTTTGTATGTAGCACATTCCGATATTACAAATAAAATTTGGTGGGACACCATTACACGTAAACAATATTTAGTTAAAAAGTGTATATGGTGTACATTAAGTCGACGGCGTTTCGATCCTTTTAAAACATATTAGGATCATCATCAGGACATTTACATTAGCATGCCTGAATACATTTGCCTAATGTTTTAGGAGGAGTATCATGGATGAGCCACGGGGACAGTCACACCCGGGCTGAACTTGTATCAATTTGCATGGATGCAGATTGGAAAGTTTAAGACCAGTGTCGGTCGTCCGTTTCCAATAAAAGGAATGATGTGGAGCGCAGTTGCGATCACACAATGGGAGAAAGGGGCTCGGTCCGGGTCGACCTAATAGAAGAGCCGCTGTCACCTGGGCGGGCTTGCGATCACTCCTGATGCAGCGGATACAATGAAAACTATTTTTCCTCCTAGGTCACTTATCGGTCATCCAGGGGCGACTTATATTTTCTCACATCCACATGACGATGGGGCCCATAACATCGCCTATCAAACACACACACACACACCTGGATTTCCTCTACACCTTTACGAAATCTATACTCCTAGGAGAAAAGAAAAAACTAAATGAAAATCATCATGATGTACCGCTGGAAGGAGCCGGGATACCTTATTACCTTAACCTATCGCTTTCTTAGTTATTTCTTAAGATATTCCTGCTCATTGTTTAGTCGATGGATCATCTAGTAAGAAATCAGTTCATAGTGATTAAGACCAGCTAAATCACAATAACCAATTACCAATTTCACAATCATTTAGTAAATAACCACTGAGTTGTTTGATTTAAGAATCTCAAATTTTATATAATTTTAAAGGCATGGAAAAGAATTTAGACTTTTTATTCAATTATTCATTCATTATTAATTCAAATATTTATTAAGCAAAATCAATTTTATTGCAGAAAGGAAATTTTGTCATGAAGAAAAACCCTAATTACCTGCCTATCTTCCTAATTTAGCCTAATGATTTCTAACCTAAGTTTAAGATTTAAAAATAACCTGATTCTCATACTCAACTGGAAAAATAAGACAGCAACAGAAACTTCAGCTCGTCAGCATCAGCTACCGCCACCCGTCTCATCTAACAGTCTTTCAGCATCTCCCGCTCAGTAAAATGGATCGATCTGGAACACCAAGCACTGGAAGCCACCAACTCCAACACCAACTACCCCTCCCACTAAGAGTAGGCCCTCTTATACCCTAATTCTAACTTTGCTAACTAAATTGTTGCAACATTAATAACGCGCTTTTCTTTCATTGGTCCACTCATTTCATTTATTCATTTTTTAATCAAGTTCTCCCGGATCCAGCTTGTTCTTTTGGAATGCATATGTTCATTTCCTTTCTCACAGTTCAAGACATGTTTCCATCCACTTCGATCAGTACATTTGTAACTTCTTTCAATACATTCGAGAACTCTGCAGGCATTGTCCTGTCTCTTAAAACTGTTTCCCACGATTCTCTGCTGATCACCACGGCACACTATCAGTTCAATTAGGTCACATCAGCCTTGACCATTCTTGCATCCTAGCCTCTCGGCACCATCACGTGGTCAGACTTTCTCCAACTTTTTCTCCCTTGTCATGCGTTTTCTCAGCGCATGCGTACTCTAATAAACGGCAGCCATTTTATATCGCCACTCGATTAGACTTAGAAGCACTATTTAGAAGTAAACAAAACATAATTAAAATAGAGAAACATAGCCTTTTCGTTTCCCTCCCGTCATCTACGTACCCCAATTAGTTATTACCTAGCAGAAAGCAACATTTAAGCTGTTCCTTACTTACCATCACTATTGTTTTTGCAACGTCACGTTTATATTCTATGAAGCACAAAATCATGCATTTATTATTTATTTAGTACGCAATTATTTTATGTTAAAATTAGACACACAGACATTTGTAAATAGATTATTCGGCCCATATACTTGCGTGTTACCCTTCCCTCACGTACATTGTTGATTAATATATTTAAACGAACATTTTTATTAATTATTTATCAAATTTGTTAGGGGTTAACATTTTTTTATTTTCTCTGCTCCATCACTCCCATTGTGTGATCGCAACTGCGCTCCACACCATTCCTTTTATTGGAGAAAGGGGCTGGATCCGGGTCGACCTAATAGAAGAGCCGCTGTCACCTGGGCGGGCTTGCGATCACTCCCATTGTGTGATCGCAACTGCGCTCCACATCATTCCTTTTATTGGAAACGGACGACCGACATTGGTCTTAAACTTTCCAATCTGCATCCATGCAAATTGATACAAGTTCAGCCTGGGTGTGACTCTGTCCCCGTGGCTCATCCATGATACTCCTCCTAAAACATTAGGCCAGTGTATTCAGGCATGCTAATGTAAATGTCCTGATGATGATCCTAATATGTTTTAAAAGGATCGAAACGCCGTCGACTTAATGTACACCATATACACTTTTTGACTACATATTGTTTACGTGTAATGGTATCCCACCAGATTTTATTTGTAATATCGGAATGTGCTACATACAAACAAACTACTCTGCCTGAGCCTTTTCTGCTACTTGTTGTTAGTCTTATCTGTTAAGTAGGATGCAGGCTTGCGTCCCACTTTAATGTACTGTGTTCACATTTATTTTAAAATATAATTGAATATTAAAAATCACTGTCCGGCTGGACAGCCTCAAATATAGCACTGATTGAGCCTATATTTATCGCTTGTGAATATTTCTTTCGTTTAGGGACCACTGTGTTCATAACTAGTAAACTACCCAAGGTCCCTGACCATTTGTATTTGGGTTCCCTTGTCTTTCATAGCGTGATGTAGATGGTTGGCAAAGGTGTATGTTGCACTAGGTTTAAATAAGCGAAGTAAACCAATGAGTGTCCTGATTGTTATCGGTAAAACATGTTTAAAACAAAGGACCACATATTTCTTCCTCTTCACCTACTTGAAGTTGAGATGTGGCTTTAAGTTGTCTGTCTCTGTCCCCAGAGGCCGCCCCATTGTGTACGCCAGTGCCTCCCTCACCATCTCACCCAAGATGTTCAACCCAGAGGAGAAGAACTGCCAGCTATCCAATGATGTCCATGTGTCCTGGTGAGTAAGGCCAATGTTTTCTTTCAGTCAAATCGCGAGACATCTTCCCCACTTGAAATAGGTCTTCACATGGTTTGCCATGCTCCCAGCTAAAAATGAATGTGCGGACGCGCATTTCAATTTGAGTCTCTACACCTTTTAGTACTTTTAGTGGTATCAGATGTATGATCATAATATATCATAAAACTATTGCTGTCTAAATTACATCTTTTATTAAGGTGTCATTGATCAAATGGAGACAAGAAGTGTACCTCGGAGGCACCTTGAACACCCTCCTTGTGGCTTGCACGAATCCAGCGATACCTTTTTTTTATTTCAGAGCTAGATTTGATTGAATCTGGCTTGTGCAATAAGTGTTTGAGGCATATGTTTGATGGGGTGCAATATTTTGAAAACTCTTTTGTTATTTCAGGCTGTGTTGATTTTTGTTTAATGAAGGCCGTTAATCTTGTGGTTTCCTTTTCATTCTGCTTTTTATGCAGTTTGAATCCTTTTGGTTTAGTTAAGAATTATCCGATTCACTCGTAGCAGAACCTTGTAATTGTTGTGAATCCAAGGGGAATCTTGTACAAAACGTTGTTGAAAAGCCGATGGTCTCAAGAGCAAGTCCTGTAATGAAAGGGCCATTAGACCCATTTCACATATCCTGAACCTCATCTCACAAGTGAGGAACACTTCTATTATATCACTTTTGCTCAGCACCCTCCTGATGAATTTGATTGACAACCCTTTTCCAGACAATATTTTCCAGATACTATTTCAAATAAATTGAACAGGAAAGACCCCCCATCGTCAAACGTTTTTTCAAGTGAGGCTCGTTTTTCTAGAACCATCTTGCCTACTAAGCAGGGCAAGCAATTTTGTAACATGCAGTGCTGCTTGACTTGAACGAGTCTCCATCATGGAATCCTGCATAGATTCACAAGGAACTTGAATGTCTTTTCCTCTTACTGTTCCTGTTGCGTTTTAAAAAGGTTTGTCCTTGTGAAATTTCATAATTGTTAGGACTTCACTGGCTTTATTCCACTGAGTCAAATGTTTTGTAAAAGGAAACCTCAAATCTCCAATCAGTCTATTATACTCCATTTTAGGACTTAAGATAGTCTGCTCACCTGGATCCCAATTTTGAAATAGGAGTACTATAAAGTCTATGATCTGAAAGAGACACGTTAGTGATAGATTCCTTACCTTAGAATATCCCCAGGCGTCAGGCTGGATCCGGAAAGTTTTGCGTAGCAGTACCCTTGCGCGTCGGTAGGCGGCGTCGTGCGGCTCCGCGTCCGTCGTCGGCGTCGTGATCGCCGGGATGACGTCGCGGGCAGTACTTGGCGCCGCCCCTGCGCGCTGACGTCAGTTCTTCTTTTTCCGCGCCAGCAAGCGCAGATCCGGGAAGAGCAGTGCCCTGGTCAATTTTTGACCATACTTTTTGGTGATTTTTTCACTGGTTTTTCCAACTTTAAGGTGTCGTAGGGATGCCCGGCTTCAAGCGATGCGGCGCCTGTGCGCGGATGATGTCCGTCACCGACCCGCATTGGGAGTGTCTCTTCTGCCTCGGCCGAGGCCACGACACCGAGTCTTGTCCCGAATGCCAGGCCCTCAACCCGAAAGCTTTGCGAGAGCGGTCTCGAAAGCTCCTCGAGGCCCGGCATTCGGCTCCGCGGAAGCCCCGGTCGCGTGAGAGGTCCAGGGGTCGCTCGCGGAGTGCACACCGGTCGTCGACTTCTTCGTCCGGTAAGTCTAAGCACAAGAAGTCCAAAAAGCATCGTCGCTCTCGGACTTCGCCTCGCCGGTCTCGCGACTCGGCTGAGGCCCCTCCCGGCACCGTCCCGCCCCCGCGGCCCCGGACTTGCCTGTGGAGTCGCCCCCGTCATACCCGCCCTTCCCGGGTTCGGGGGCGGATCCGGCCAAGGTACAGGAGTTCCTGTCGGCCATGGCCCGCCTCTTCGGGCCTTCAGGCCCCTCCGGTGCGCCTTCGGGCCCCGCGGGCCCTGATGGGGTTGCTCCGGCGTCGCCGGCGGCTCCGGCCCCGGCGTCGCCCGAGCCTCCAGCCTCGATCCCGGCTCCGGCTTCGGCCCCGGCCTCGATCCCGGCTCCACAACCCCAATCGACGCCGGTCGACCTCACGACACCTCCGCCGGCGCCGATGTCTCCGGTGCCGTTCTCGACGCCGCCCTGGGCTCCGGGCGGCGTCGTCCCCAGTTCCTTCCGGCTCCGGACATGGACCCGGAGCCGACGTCGCTCGACGCCGGCTCCGGCGCCGATGGGACCTTGGGTCCCAAATGTCCCTCCTCCTCCTTATTTTGAACCAGAGGAGGACCAGGAGGACTGGGAGGGGTCTGATGACCCTCTGACACGCAACTGTCAGTATGATGAGGACTGGACAGAGAGTCTAGGGAGGCCAGTGGTCTGGATACTTCTCCTGACACTGGCATGCTGTCTCCTCCCGTGGCTACGGAGGAGGGGGCCAATTTTGGTACGGTGTTGCGTAGGGCTGCTGGGGCCTTACGTCTCCAGCTCCCTACTTTGACGGTCAAGACTAACATCTTGACAGAGGTGCTTCAGCCCGGCAGCCTCCTCTGCGGAGACTGTGCTGCCGTTTAACGACGCCCTCACTGACGTTCTTTTGGGCGCCTGGTCCAAGCCCAACACAGGGGCTCCTGTGGATCGGAACGTGTCACGACGCCATCGCCCCGCTCCGGGCGACCCCCTGTTTCTTTCTGTCCACCCCACTCCTGAGAGCTTGGTTGTCCAAGCCTCCGCTTCCCAAACCGCCTTCCCTACCGCTCCTCCGGATAGGGAATCCAAACGCCTGGATCAGTTTGGGAAGAAAGGTTTTTCTTCCTCCAGTGCTGGCTTGCGGTCCGTTAACACCGCTTGTCTTTTGGGCCGATATACCCACTCCCTGTGGGATTCGGTGGCGGATGTTTTGCCCCAGTGCCCTGAGGAGGTCCAGGCACTGCTTTCCCGCGCCATTGCGGAAGGAAGGGATGCGGCCAAATACACTATCCGTTGTGGCCTTGACACCGCCGACTCGCTGGGCAGGTCGATTGCAACGACGGTGGCGCTCCGGCGCCACGCCTGGCTGAGAACCACTGGTTTTCAGGGGATGTCCAGAATACTCTCATGGACATGCCCTTTGATGGAGTCGGTCTTTTTGGGTCCAAAGCAGACCATGCGTTGGAGCGCTTTAAGGACTCACGGGCTACTGCAAAGTCCCTGGGCCTTTCTGCTACACGCCCTCCGCTACCTTCTGCTTTTCGCCCCTATCGTGGCCACGGTAGGGGCGCCCCTTCACGTCAGCAGCCCAGCCACCGGCCCGCGCAGCAGGCGTCTTCGCGTGGCCGAGGACGTGGATTCCGCCGTGGCGGATCGGGCAACCAGCGTGCGGGTCAGGCCACCACCTCCAACCCGTCCGCGGCCTCCAAGCCCTCCTAGTCCCTCCTTTCAGGTGCACGGCACGCCAGTAGGGGCAGGGTCCGCCATCACCTTCCCCACTGGCGCACCATCACCTCGGACAGGTGGGTCTTGGACATTGTCCGAAGGGGCTACTCCCTCCCCTTCGAGACCACCCCCCAGCCATGCCACCTCAATTCCACCGCATGTCAGGGGATCACTTGGTGCTTCTACGGAAGGAAGTCACGGCCCTCTTGACCAAGAGGGCCATCGAGCATGTTCCGACCCCAGAAGTAGGGCGTGGTTGCTACTCCCACTACTTTCTGGTGCCCAAAAGGACAGGGAGGACATGCGTCCTATCTTGGACCTCCGGAACGTCAATCGCTTCCTCCGGAAGGAGAAGTTCAAGATGCTCACCCTAGCTCAGGTCTTGACTGCCCTCGACCCTGGAGACTGGTTGGTAGCGTTGGACTTGCAGGACGCGTATTTCCACATCCCCGTCCTGCCGGCCCACCGGCGTTACCTTCGGTTCACGGTAGGCCCCGAGCATTTTCAGTTCACCGTGCTCCCCTTTGGCCTTACAAGTGCCCCTCGGGTGTTCACGAAAGTGATGGCGGTGGTCGCAGCTCATCTGCGCCGGGCAGGGGTTTCAGTCTTCCCCTACCTCGACGACTGGCTGCTGAAGGCGGGCTCGTCCCAGGCAGTCGTCTCCCACCTCCAGACTACGGCCGAACTCCTGCACTCGCTGGGGTTCTCCATCAATGTGCCGAAGTCGCATCTAATTCCTTCTCCACAGCTCCTTTTCATCGGAGCAGTTCTGGACACGACGCAGTTTCGGGCCTATCCTCCCGAACGGCGAGTCCGGGATATTCAGGCTATGATTCCGATCTTTCGGCCTTTATCCTGGGTTTCGGTACGGATGACCCTGAGGCTGCTGGGCCTCATGGCCTCCTGCATCCTGCTGGTCAATCATGCCAGATGGCATATGCGGGCTCTGCAGTGGGACCTGAAGTTCCAGTGGGCGCAGCACCAGGGCAACCTGTCCGATCACGTCCAGATCTCGGAGGGGACTGCAAAACAGTTGCAGTGGTGGCTCTCGAACCGGCAATGGGTCATGGGCAGATCCCTCTCCCTTCCCCAGCCAGAGCATACAGTTGTGACGGACGCGTCCCTTCTGGGATGGGGCGGTCACATGGGAAGAAGCGGAGATCAGAGGCCTCTGGTCTCCGGCGGAGTCCCGGCTCCATATCAACATTCTGGAGCTCCGGGCGATCCGACTTGCACTCAAGGCATTCCTTCCCTCTGTCAAAGGGAAGGTAGTGCAGGTGTTCACAGACAACACCACCGCCATGTGGTACTGCAACAAACAAGGCGGGGTGGGGTCGTGGACCCTTTGTCAGGAGGCTCTGCGCCTCTGGACATGGCTGGAACATCAGGGCATGTTCCTGGTGGTTCAACACCTGGCAGGTTCCCTGAACGCCAGGGCGGACGAACTCAGCCGCAGGTGCATGATGGATCACGAATGGCGTCTTCACTCGGAAGTGGGCGCAAGGACTCTTTCTACAGTGGGGAGAGCCTTGGTTAGATCTATTCGCCACCGAAGAGAACGCGCAATGTCATCAGTTCTGCGCGTTGGAATTTCCAAGGCGGCACTCGCTCGGCGGCGCTTTTCGTCACGAGTGGAGTTGCGGTCTATTGTACGCCTTTCCGCCTATACCACTTCTACCCAGAGTGTTGAAGAAGATTCGGCACGACCGGGCCCAAGTCATTCTTGTGGCTCCGGACTGGGCTCGAAGAGTTTGGTATCCCGAGCTACTCAATATGAGCATAGATCCCCGATCCGTCTGCCTCTTCGGGAGGATCTTCTGTCGCAGCAGCAGGGGACGGTCCTCCACCCGAACCTGTCCAGTCTACACCTGCTTGCGTGGAGATTGAGCGGCGGCAGTTGATTCCTTTCGACTTGCCTCCCGAAGTTTGTGATGTGATTCTGGCAGCCAGGCGTCCCTCCACTAAGGTGGTATACGCCTGCAGGTGGAACAAATTTGTGGCATGGTGCACAGCAAAGGCTGTGAATCCCCTTTCTGCCCCTCTTTCTGAGGTCCTTCTGTTCCTTCTCTCTTTGGCCCAACAGGGTTCTGCCCTGGGTACCATCAAGGGTTATCTTTGTGCTATCTCGGCCTTCCTCAGGCTCCCTGATCAGCCCTCCCTTTTCAAGTCCCCTGTTGTTAACAGGTTCTTAAAAGGCATTACTCACCTCTTCCCTCCTGTTCCGTTTGTGATGCCTCAGTGGGACTTGAACTTGGTTCTTACCTTTTTAATGTGCGCTCCCTTTGAGCCTCTACATAACTGTCCTCTTCGTCTTCTGACTCTGAAGACAGCCTTTCTGGTGGCCATCACCTCCGCTCGGCGGGTGAGTGAGCTCCAGGCTCTATCTTGCAAACCTCCCTTTCTGTCTGTTCATCCAGACAAGGTTGTTCTTCGGACGCGTCCGTCCTTCTTGCCAAAGGTGGTTACTGCTTTCCACATTGGGCAGACCATCACTTTGCCCACCTTCTTTCCGCCTCCGCATCCTTCCAGAGAGGAAGAGAGGCTCCACCGTCTGGACCCAAAACGTGCGCTCTCTTTTTATATTGACCGCACAAAACACTTCCGGGTGGATGACCAGCTCTTTGTTGGCTACGTGGGCGCCAAAAAGGTCGGGCGGTGCACAAGAGGACCATCTCCCGCTGGGTTACCTTGTGCATCAAGGCCTGCTATTCTTTGGCTAAAGGAACCTCCTGTTGGGCTGCGTGCCCATTCCACCAGGGCAACGGCTGCTACCACGGCCTTGGGCCGCGGTGTTCCGCTGCCGGTTATCTGTCAGGCGGCTACGTGGGCCTCGCTGCACACGTTTACTAAGCATTACTGCCTTGACAGTCAGGTCCGGAGGGACGGCTTCTTTGGCCGTTCTGTCCTCCAGGACTTCCTTGTCTGATCTTTGTTCGCAGACCCACCACCGGGGTTGGTATTGCTGGGGTATCTATTCTAAGGTAAGGAATCTATCACTAACGTGTCTCTTTCAGATGCACAAGTTACTAACTTGTGTAACGATATATCTGTAAGAGACAGTAGTTAGTGATAGATTCCTGCCGCCCACCATCCTCCCCGTTCTGCGAACTGATTTCTAGGGTTAAGGACATCCCTTTCAGGGCCCTAGTATTTTTCAGACACCTGTGTCAGCTTCTTGCATGGCTCTGCGTTCCTGGCGCGGAAAGTCGTGTACAGAACTGACGTCAGCGCGCAGGGGCGGCGCCTAAGTACTGCCCGCGACGTCATCCCGGCGATCACGACGCCGACGACGGACGCGGAGCCGCACGGCGCCGCCTACCGACGCGCAAGGGTACTGCTACGCAAAACTTTCCGGATCCAGCCTGACGCCTGGGGATATTCTAAGGTAAGGAATCTATCACTAACTACTGTCTCTTACAGATATATCGTTACACAAGTTAGTAACTTGTGCATTTGTTCCATTAAAATTTCTTCTACGTTTCGTACATATTTCTGACTTTTTAAAAAAAAGTCTCAAATATTTTGGAAGCGATTAAGAAAATCTGTTAGTAGAATTACTAGTTGTACAATTAATCTTGCAAAAATGGAACGCAATTGTGCATTTTAGAATGAATGATCATATTTTTAGAGCAAAACGGCTCTCCCCAGGAGCATCCTGGTGCTAGCCAGATAACTCACGGCACCATCAGCGCAGACCTTTACGCAGTAGTGAGCAACCAGGGCTTCAGGAGCCTCATACTGTGATTTTCTGGCTTAATGGTGTGGAATAGCCAGAGAAAGATTGTTCCAAGCTTTAGACGCGAAGGAGAAAGACCTTCCATTCTTAGCATTTACAATATTTCTTTTTTTTCACAAACAAAATACTTTTCCAGTGAGGAGACCACTTCTATATAGCATGAAATATGCGACTCCTTCACTCACCCTATTACCACATAAACGTCTGCTCTGAACAGCAGTAGATTTGTGGCATTTCCAGAACAGGAAACTGCAAATTGTTGTTGGATACCAACAAACACGCAGTTGTGTGGATGGATTACCTGACTTAAAGGTGGACCCAACCCCAAAACAGCCATCGCAGATTAAAAATGTTGCCACCTAAATTTGCCTCGGTGGGCAAAATGTTTTGTGAACATGTCCCTTTGTAAATTTTGACCCTTTTGTAACATCAGCTTGCCCAAAATTTGAACGTGGATGGGACAACCCAAGGGAATCTGACATGCCCTATCCGTGAGGGCGAGTAAGCACAATGTAGGCCTGTTTAGAAGTGGGTTGAGGGGATCCTTTATTATTGCTTTTCGGTCATCTGTTTGTGGTAGTTGAGGAAAGTCCAGGCCTATTGTACATGTTCCGATTTAAACACCGCTACGAAGAAGATTCAGCTGTACCATGAAATCTGCACTGTAAGTGTACACGCATACCGATCGGGATAAGTGAGCAATTTAAAACAAGGTATTGGGCATGGCCTGGGGTTAAAGGCTGGGGGAGACTGAAGTCCTGCGTTTTTCTTTGTCTTACTGCAAGGTGGTGTGAGGTAAGGCATATGGCCGCTTCTCTTTATTTTCAGAGGGTAGTTTGTCGGTTGCCGAGCAACCCCAGTACTTTTGGCCATGTGCCCGGGGGTGGAATGAATGAACAATTGTGGGATGTTGGAAACATCCACCCTCCCTTCCAGTGGCTGTTTTCTCTGGTGCCTCGCTGCCTCGGAGCCCTGAAGAGGGGGAGCCTTGCAGGAAGCGGTGGGGGCATGTGACGTCCTCGCTCATCATGTTAGGGAGACGCTTGAAGGTCATCAAGGGCTCGGTCGTGTACACTAAATGAGTGCCACACGGCAGTGCCTTTTACAGCAGCAGGCAATGCACACTCTGCTGCCAGGCTTGGCTTCCTGCTTCCTCCATTGGATTTGTTTCCACACTGCCCTCCCTCCCTCATGTTTGCTCGCTTCCCAAGAAATACTAGGAGCGGAGCTGCACATGTATGGTATAGTGGGTGTTGTCCCCAGCTTTCGGGAACGGATTCCTTCATGGAAACTTCCAATGCAGCAAGCATCTGTTGGTCCAGCGGGAGATTTTGCAAAGCAAACAAAAGAAAACCATTACATAGCCCTCCTGGATAGTTACAAGAGTTAAACTCTGATGCATGAGATGGTCAGGATATTCACAAGATAAATTGACAAGCAATAGAAATTATTTGATGTGACATGATCCAACACTCCTCATCGATTGACACCCATGCTTTAGTTTTAGGACTATTGTTTGTACTTATTCTCCAATAGACTGTGGGCTCTCCTCTGCTCCCAGTTCACTGTTAAACCAGTTCACCGAGTTTTGAAGCGTGACTCTTTTCTGGATTCACATTCTGTCCATTATTACTGCATCTAGTGGTGGGGTCCAGAATATTCTTAGTTAGTCCTCTTTTCCGCCCATTTTTTTGGGCATAGTCTTTGACCATTTGCTGCCATGTCTGTCCTTGATGGCGTCCGACGCGCAGCCTGGATGGGCCTGTGCGTGGCCGCCATCTTAAGAATCTTTTCTTCCTCTTGGCTACTTTTCTTTATTACCTTTTTATTTTTGAGAGGTATCGTAGTCTCTTCTCAGTTCTGTTGCACCTCATTTCCTGGGTAGGAGGTGGGTGGCTTGTGAGTCTTAAATTCTTCAAGCTGCAAAACTACTCCTGGTAAGTAACCCATTTCGTATTGCAGCGTCAATCTTTTCTGTATTCACATGCGGTGTGTTGATTTTGTAGCTATATCTCTGGTCGCTTTTGGAGATGGGGTCAAAATGACGTTGAGCTTGTTATCAGATGTTTTCTCTTGGTCACACCGGAGACTGTTCATTTGGATATCCACGCAGAAGTGTTTTGTGAAGGTGTTAGACGGATGACCATGTGGCCACCATACATATGTTGTTTATTGGAATATTTGCTAGGAAAGCCAAGGTGACTGTTTTTCCTCATGGGATGTGCTCTGGGTCTCTCGTACAAATGCACAGCTGCCTTTTGGTAGCACAATTGGGTTGTTTGGACTATCCACCTTGTGATAGTGCCTTTTGTCACTGGTGAGTCTTTGTTTGAATTTGCAAAAGATACAAAGAACTGAGTTCCTTTCTAGGTTGTACATCACTGCCCTATGTACATCTAGCGTATGCATGTTTTTTTGGCTCGCGTTTTTGGTTGTTGGTAGAAGTCTGGAAGCTTGATTGTTTCATTCATATGGAATTGTGATCTGACCTTTAGAAGGAAGTGTGGGTTGGTCCATATGACTATCCTGTCCTGTGTAAATACAGTTGGGGTACTGTGCAAATGCAGGTAGGGCTCCTGAGTGATTAGTGCTTGCAGTTTGCCCAGGCTGAACAGCGATTATCATAGTAATTAGGGAAGGTGATGTTTTTTCACGCCAGGAACCGTATTTCTGCCTTGTGGAACAGTTCAAAGGGTTTCTGCATTAGTTTGTGTTAGCACCAGGCTGAGGCGCCACATCGGCCTATCAGGGTGGAGCTACCATTTTGCTCCTAGAAACCTTTTCATAACTAGTGTCATGAAGAAGCTTCTCCCTATATGTTCTTTTGTGTAGCCTATTATTCCTGCCCAGTGTACTCTTAGTGAAGCATTTGTTAAACTGTTATCTAGGAGGAACGTTGGGTATCTGACCACTGTATGCAGAGGCCGCAGTTCCAGTTAAAGGATCTAGGGGAAGCTTACAGGAAAACAATCAATGAATGACATATGACCCTGCGCCTCCCATTCTGACCCAGTGAAAGGATCTTCTGCGGACTGCTGTGGAGACGAGACTAAAAGAAAAGCAAAATGGATATTGATGCCAGTCAGATCATTTTTGCATGGTTGGGTATATTTTCTCCAGTTCGAGTCTTTGGATCTGTGAAACATGTAGCTCGTTTTTTAGAGAATGTCATCTACACGTGCATTTGGCAAATTGCAGTTCTTTGCTGCTTCATTGCACCAATGCCTAAGGGTTTGTTCTCTTCAAAGTACTTTCTTCCATTGCTCCCAGACTTAGTCTCATTCATTGACTGTCCGTGGCATTCATTGACTGTCCGTGGCATTCATTGACTGTCCGTGGCTTTCATTGAGTGTCGGCCTCAATCCTTGTAGGGTAGGTCTCATTCATTGAGTGTCGGCCTCAATCCTTGTAGGGTCGTCTTGTTCATCAGCGATAACCTGTTAGACTTTAGAGTCCCCTCTCCTGTCAAGTGCCTCTTTTCTTTTTCCCATGAAGTATATTTATCATGTGTTGTAAATCTTAAAAGACCTTAAGAGCCTTCAACTCTGTACTCTTGGTAGTGAAGTAGAAACTCTACCACCATGTGACTCATTGCTCCCGAAGCTTCGACTGTTCTTATTCCTGACTTTCCCCTAATGTGAGTGTCACTCTTGTCTGCTTTCCTTGGACCAGGTGCGCTGAGATGCTGCACAAGAACTGGGTGGCATAGAAAATGTAAACACAGACATTACCTTTATCCAAGTGCTGTTCTTGCTGCAGTCTGTGAAACCTTTTACATGGTAGTGCGTGTGGCTGTCTAATGCTGTACGGATCCCAGATGAGTCTCCGTCACATATGGGCAGATGGAGTAACCAGGGAGTCAAGTCTCAGTGCTGCCATTGAATAAACACACATGCATGCTTGGATTAACATCTTCTCTTTCAGGACTAGAGCTTAGGTCACCACCCTTCTTCAAAGTCTGCTCTTTGTTTCTTCCCTCGAGCAGCATCAGCCTGGGCTTCTGCCTGAATGCCTCCGGGAAGCACGTGCCAGATGCCATTGGTGAGTGATGCTGTTGGACTTTGAATGTGTGGGCAGAGCTGTATGCCAGTCTCAACACTGAAATAAAAGGCAGTGCTTGGATTTGGTTACGGTGCGTGGTAGTTTGTGCTATAGAGGAGGGTGTGGGTGGGTGTGAGGTTGTTTCAAAACTTGAAGAGCTGGGCAGTGCTTTAAATGGAAAAAAATAAGTGCAGGTACTCACCTGAGATGTGGACTAGGGGGCGGGGTTAGGGGGGCAGGGCTATGGGGGCGGGGCTACGAGCAGTGCTAAGGGACGGGGCCAGAGGCACACATTTAATTTAATTGAGGTTTAAATGGTGTGCAGATAGGCACTCCAGAAAACACTCACTCATACAAGAACATGCACAGGGACATAGAAGCACTTGTTCACGCAGACAGGGTATTTAGTTCATGTGTTTTAGAAACGCATATTCTGATGTCCACATTACTACACCTTGTTTCCCGAATCCGCCCCCCCCCCCCCTCCTGCTGTGCTACAGCGTCATCATCATCACCACCTTTATCCTCGATCTGGCTCCAATCAAGTGCTGCCCTACTCGCCAGCAGGAAGCCTTTTCTTAGGTTTCCCGAGTCTGGAGATGTGCCTCTTAGCAGGCCCTTCTCACACACCTACAGTGCAATTGTCTCCACAGAGCCTGAGTGGACACTGTCAATAATCCCAGTGTGACTCGGCCCCTCCCAAACTCCCTGCCTGCTCTGATTGAATACATATGGGCGTTGCTCAATTAGCACATTGTAAAGGGAGATTAGCACTCGAGTGCTTCACGAAAACGGACCGACTCCTCAGCTGTGTCACGCTTCTTTCTTAGCATGCCAAATTGCACTAAGTTGGCTTGCTGCCCCATGAGTACCGGTACTCTCTTTGGGACGAGAAAAAGTTCCGGTACTCAAAGGCAGAAAACTTAGAAGTGCCGGTACTTAGTACCGGTGAGTACCGGCCCATTTAAAGCACTGGAGCTGGGTAAATAAATGGGCTACTAGGTTACTGTGAGTTCATTAATACTGACACTCTGTTCATTTGGTAAATGTTACTCCTGTTTTACTGTTAGGTGGATTTATATAGCGCCATATCACCTGTGTGGGTATCTTGGCGCATTGCAGATCTCTGGAGCTTGCCTCTAGGGTCCTACTTGAAGAGCCCGGTCTTTCGCTTCCTGAATTCTGCAAGAAGCTAAGAGGAGGCCCTAATGTGATCCAAATGATTAATAAAAGGCCGGGGTTGTAAGAAGAGCCGGGCACCTGTACAGATAGAAAAAGAGACTGTAAAATGTATAATTGGGTATACCAGTATGCAAAATAATATTCTAAATTGTGACTGAAAGACGGGTAAAGTTGAATCGCTCAAGTGGTGCAAAACAATGCAGGTTAATTAACCATACTAAACAAAAATGAAATTCAAAAAATAAAGCGGCTGGAATGAAAAATGATAGTTAGGAGAACATTATTCAGAATGTAATTGGATTGATAGGGAGCCCAGTCAATTTTGTGCAAGTCTTGCATTGTGACCCGTTAAGTGATTCATCAGAGACTTCTTCAGGGTTAAAATACAATAAAGAACCTGTCAACTGTTTCACCAAATTGAAACGCCTAGGAGAACTTAGACACAATGTAATTAGTTAGGTCTGTCTTTAGGGCTTTTTCATTATGCATATTTGTGAACACTATAGCAGCATACATGTAAGGAATACAGTTTCATAATTCACATGTTATTTACCATATGTAAACAGTGGTAATCATTCCACTACCTAGAAACCTAGGAAGGGAAGATATAAAAAATGTATTGCTTCTGAGGTGTATGGATTATCCGGTGTCTGAGGTTAATCCAGAGACCTGAAGACCTTTTATTGGTTACTGGAGTGGTGTTTAGTACAGGTTAAAATTGAAACGGCCTATTCCAGTTTCCAAAAAACGAAAAAAACTGAAGTTCAGACTGCTAAGAATGTAGTATTTTGTCACTCTGAGGAAACTTCAACTCACACTCGCCAAGAAGTTCAAAGTTACTCCAGGAAATGAATCCAGTGAATAGATGCTTGAATAATACTTTAGGAAGGTTTCTGCACATTTCTTAGATAGGTGCACTGGTCCTGTGCGCTGAGCCATGGTGATGGTGCTAGCAATAGAGTTGTGCAGTTGTTTAAGCGTTGTATGGCTGCCATAGGAAGGCATTATCGTGACTAACCGTTTTTCGCTGTAGCGACATCACCACCGCAGTTAACCTCTGTTGTGACATCATACATTGGGAGCACTTTGTTCCGCCGCCTCGCCTAGGTCTCCAGAGTCCCGCAGGAATGGCGTAATGGTGGTTTGCAGGCTCACCCACACTCTCCGGGGTCTCCACAGACCCGAGGGAAACCGGAAAACGCAGGCGGCTCTGCCTGCGCCGATTGCTTTCTCTGTCAGCCTGGGCAGGTGCAAACCCACACTGCAATGCGGAAGTTACGTTGTGCTGAAAAAGAGGCTCTCGCTGAGCACGGAACCGGCTCCACTCTCTGAGAGCTGGGATGGCAGCTTTGGGCTGAGGGGTGGAATTGCACAGAGGGTGGGGCGGGCGGGTGGCGAGAGGCCAAGTATTGAGTTTAAAATTTGGGGGAAGTGGAGGATATACGTCGAGGGTTGTGGGTGTGTGGCCAGAGACAAGTTTTTTTAATACATGTTTATTTTACGTGTTTTGTATGGCTCTCTCATTAGTCCTCTGTCCTGCGCATATGTTGGAAGAAGGGTAGAATATTTGGGGGTCCATATACAACATAGAATTATAGATGAATACAAAGTGAATTGTGGAGATTTCTCTCCTCTGTGGGTTCTGAATGACATCTTAGACGGCCGTTGATCTCCTTTCGTTGTCAATTTGATGTCACTCAGAACTCAGTCATGTAAAAAAAATAAAAAAATCCCAGTTACCCATCTATAATAAATGTTCATCACAAGTTAAGGAAGATTATGGAATAGCAGGTATGGTTGTGGGTCAGGACGAAGTTGAAATGGGAGAGCTGTGGGAATCTGAGGGTTGGGTGGTTCTGGCTAGACTGGGGAAGTTAATGCCCACCAACTATTGAGCATCATTGAGATGGCAGTGTTGACACTCTCCCCAGGCTTCAACGTGACGCTGCAGCTGGATCGCCTTAAGCAGAAGGGAGCAGTGAAGAGGGCACTCTTCCTAAAATCACACCAAGCCCAGTTAACTCAAATCATCCACGTTCGCAACGGAGCCCAGGAGGAGTGCCGGGACATGAAGATCTACTTGCGGGTAAGGATGCCTTGATGTCTGCCATCGTTCAACCGTGCATCCATGGTGTTGGAGGTGGCAAACTCTTCCTACTCAAAATGGCTCTCCAAACCCTCCTCTGGTCTGATGAGCGCAGTGGGCATGACTGATCATAGTAGCTAAGTTTTAAGACTCCCTGCTCTGCACCCACTGAAGTCGACTTCAGATCAGTCAACATCAGTGTCTTTGAATACCTCCCTGTAATTTTTCTCCTTGTAGGCTTACTCACCTCTTGCCTTAATTCTGCTTTAAATTCCTCTCTTTTTCCACCTTCCCTCAAATCATCCACTCTACAACGTCCATAAAAACTAATTTCTTAAGACTTTACCTAGATTGTATCCTTCATTTTGGCTATATTGAAGTACTGATTTAATTCCCTTCCTGCATCTTAATGTTTTTTCTAATGGGCAGCTTCAATTCTCTAATAAATCTTGTGGTCTGCGCCTACTGGAGTGTTGGCCACGCATACCCCAGTCATTGCTTCTGCACCTGCAGATAAATGCACACAAATTAACCTTCCAATGTTCAGAGTGCAGCATACCAAACCACATCTAATCTAATGTTCTCAACACTTTCGGTGCCCGGTGTGTTCTTGAGTTATTGGGTGATCACATTCTATCTGTTTGTTGTCGTGAGAAGAGGGATGTAGAGGAGAGCTGAATTTTGCATGAATGTTAAGCTATTAAAGCTGCATTCGTGATATGAAGTGGTCAAACAAAGCCTTTGAGTGATTGAGATATGCTTCTCCAAGCCTTATCTGGTTCGTTACAAACCATCCATTTTCATATGGATTATTGAGACCTTTGTCAAATTGTTTCTTTCAGTATTTCTATGTTATCCTCTGACTGGTCGGACTGAATACAGCTTTGTCATAAGATGCTATTTGAAGTGCTAAATGAGCACTCAAATGAATGCTGTTAGAAGCTCCGTGTAGGAGCACCCTGGATCAGAGACTGCCAAGCACATCCCACCCTTTCCTACCGTCTGCATGAAAGAGCCCAGTTTCCATCTGGAAGAGTGAACACAGCAGAGCTTGGCCGAGTAGCTCTCTGCTAGCTCTTGGTTTGGTCTTTTGTCTGTCAGTGAGTTTTCATGGTAATAGCCATTGCCATTAAAGAATATGAGGGTGATTGCTGCAGATGAGCACTGACCCTGGCAGGATCTAATGCGTCTTCAGAATTTCAGCCGAGGACAGGAATTTATTTTGAGGCGATGATGCCTGGTTTGGGAGAGGTGAAACTCTCACTAAAGCTTTACCTGTATACTTTATTTCTAGGAGGAGTCCGAGTTCCGTGACAAGCTGTCTCCAATATTTATCAGCCTGAATTTCAGCTTGGATGAGCAGGCCCCAGGGGACGCCTATGGCCTGCAGCCCATCCTTCACTTCCTCTCCACAGACTACATTGAACAGAAGGTAACGTCGGCTTGTGGGTACTTGCCGGATTAGAGGCCTGTATTAGAACGGGTCTTCAAATTAAATCACCAAAAAGGGTGGCTAATGAATAGTTCTAGTTTTAGAAACTTTGTTGAAGTATGGATGGAATCTATCTTGTTAAATAGTACTCTTAACATTTTTATGGTACTTTAATAAAGTTCTAGGTACTCATGGCGTCTTAATATCATGCTTGTAATAGACTGAACCTGTGATGAGGGTTTTGGAGCCTATGCTTGCTTGACATTGTGATGGACCTACATAGAGTTAAAAGAACTGGTACTTTCTTGTCCATATTGCAGTGATGAGATAAGCCAACCGTCCTGTCATTAGCACTCCTTGTTCACTTCCCTCTACCCCAAGCCAATGCCCAACGAAGGGGTTTAGTAATAGTTGGTTCCAGAGCCAAAGGAGTACAAGAACAGTAAAGTCCCCTTAACTCCTGGCCCCTATTTGTAAGGACGTCTCTCCATTCTAGGTTCTTAGACACAGAAAAGGAATGGCAATATGTAGAAACACTTGAATTAAAAGGATAGTGTCGAAAAATGTGTTTTGCAAATTATCATGTGGCTTAAGTCCAGTCTGCCTTGTTGCAATTGGCATTACCCTTGGAATCCCAAGGTAGGCGTTTGCTGTTGAACTCCCCACCTCAAGATCGTGATAACCAGGAAAATGTTAATAACCCAGAACGGTCTATTATTGACTAATAACGGCTGCATGCTGTGATGCTTAATTTCTTGATAAAGCCCAGGTCTCTGGTCTTCACTTGTGATTGTACCTAAAGGTTTTCATGTCTAAATTTGACCTGGAAAGGAGGAAGAAGGCAATATCAGTGGCTAATGAGGGTAAGGGCGAGGGGGGGGTTCTTGCAATGATGCATAGCTGAAAATTAATTCAGGACGACTACTCTTTTCTTGGTGACATTTAGGCCCAGATTCAGCTGGACTGTGGAGAGGACAACATCTGCGTTCCAGACCTGCGTCTTGCTGTGTTTGGGTGAGTGAGGCCTGTTTAACAGTTTGGGGGGTAGTGAAAGAATGAGGGGATCAATTGATAGATGCACCTTCTGAGTGACTTCTTGTATACCTGCCTTTCCTGAAGGGACTGAAGTAGCAATGAAATTGTGGCCAAATGTGGACCAAACTGTGCCCTAGCGTGCTCTAGAAGGGGCGTTGTGAAGACCGACCGAAGCTGGAGGACAAGGTGGTGTAATTAAGGGCGTTCATGCAGAATTATTAGAAGGGAGATGTGCACACTGATCATATCTTCCACACATATGGTACCGTGCGCAAGCTCCATCGGTGCGCCAGCAGGCGTCTGCCTAGCTCAAGATATTAATATACCCCTTGTCTCATGTTCACTAATCTATATAAATAGTTACAAGAGATGGAGCTGGATGCACAGTGAGTGATACAGCCTGACCCTGCTTTGCCAAATTATTGAACCCACCATAAAAAAAACTGATTTCTGGGAGGACCTTCGAGGACTTTTATTGGCTGATGTTGGGTTTTGTTGACTGAAGTAATTAACAAAGCATGGATCCAAGGCTGTGCAGTCCTCGCGCTAGTTTATTAGAACCGGGACTGTTGGAAATTGGATTACTGGTTGAGGGGGTGAAACGCTCCTCAAACAGCATCCACAGTTCTTGTTAGGGTGAAGCACAAGCAGACCCCAATTAACCAGTGCTTGACTATCTGGTAACTTGGCACAAAAGATGTCCTGCCTTACTTGGAGGCAATGTGTAAAGTATTTATGCAGCATTTCAGACAGTAATGAAGAAAATACAGTTAAAATGTTAAATTGAAAACCGAACTTCCATCCATAAATATCACCTCTGCTCGTTGATTGATGCTCCGCAGCAAAGAGAAGCTTTCAGAAATCGAGAGCAAGCTGGGCTGGCTGTAAATCTGATTGATCGGGGCAGTGCCCTGGGCAGAAAGAAAATTTGGTGTTTATTGTGAGGGTCATTGCGGTGTGACGGCAGAAGGTGTGAGGAAGATGGGAGGAGGGCAAGGTTTGTTTTTTCCCCCGAAGTTTTATATAGCGCGAACTTGGCCCGAAGGTATCGGGTATCAGAGCGCTTTATATGAGCACCAGTTGCGTTACATAAGGACACATTCATTTTTTGTTAGGCACGGGGAGATTAAGTGATTTGCCCAGAATTGCAGGATGTTGAGCGTCGTTGCCGAGACTCGAACCCGGTTCCCCAGATTTGAGGTAGACCGCCCTAGCCGTTAGGCTACATCCTCTCCCCTAGATAACCAATACACTGAGGTACATTAAAGACTGATTACAAAGTCTTTAATGGGACCCAATTGAGACCAAGGAGGATGGACGAGATGCTGTTTGCATGACATTAAGTCAGGCAGCTCCCTTATGAATGTTGGTGGCCTGGGCCCAGCTCGCCCAGGCCATCCCTGAGAGCATGCAACTTTCTGTATAGTCATGAAACTTGGCCATATAGAAACCTAGAAGTTTGATGGGCAACACCCCTGCCTCCAGTGTTCAGTACCACTGTGTGCAAAAATCATTGCTTTGCTGCAGAATGTCGGCACTGAGAGATGGCAAAGTTTGAGGCCGGCGGACCATGCCCTGAATGCCTGGTACGGCTAAAAGAAATAAGACCAAATACCAGCGCAGTGACTTTCTGGCAAACTAAGCAAATCTATTTGTAATGGTGCCCCGCCTTGCCAGTTAGAGCCCCTGGTTGTAAGTGGAACCAGCTGCACATGGGTGGTTGAGGCTCTGTGCTTGACTACAACCTCGTTGATTTTAGCACGAGGGTGTTTTCTGTACACAAGGTTGTGTGTTTTACCTCTGCAGTGTCTTCTGAGCGATGACTGTACATTGGAAAATACTAGCTCCGGATACGTAGTGGGCAAGAAGAGATGCCAAAGACTGTCTCCAGGGAGTTTGTTCTGTCTGGTACTCACCAGAAGGTGGTTGTATCTTGAACCACAAAGGTTGCTTGTAGTCGTCTTTGCGTCACGGAGCTGAAATGGCAGCTTTCTCCTGAACTGTTTTTAATGGCATCGGATAGTGTTTCTTCAGAAGTATGTAAGCATTTATATTGTTTGAAAAAATAATAAAGAAAGCAAATAAAAAAATCGTATGTCCTCGAAGTAGGTAGAGACTTTACATCTAGCAACCGTCCTCTGTGCACGATACGAACGTAGTTTTTTTTGACGATTCCCTCTAACAGTGTGTTGAAGAACACAGGCAGATGCCGCACATTCTTTACATGCCCAGCTCCCTCAGATACTGTAAATGAAAACTTTTCACAGGAATTTTCTGCTCCCACATATGGTAATAAGTTCGGCACACACACATTGGACCCCTTGCCTGTCCGTTATTTCTTAATAGATTCAACGGAGGTTCAAGCAAATTACTTTTGTTTTAGAGTCCTATTTTACTTGTTCACTGTGCAGTACTGGACAGTGAGTCATGGTACCCTATTTGTGTGGATTTTCCAGTGTGAATTTGGAGTTCACAAAACTGTTTTTGGTTGGATTCGATATAACATCCATACGATGTGATTGTACATAAAGTCTTTAAATGGCACAGGTGGGCAAGAGTTTAGTCCATACCGTGTTTTGAGACTTGTGGCAAAGCTCTCTGGGAAAAATAGTCTTCAGTAAGAGTTTTGCTAACCTTGGCTGTACTTGACTCTTTCACGCTGGACGGGAAAAACCTTAAATCCATCTGTTTCAGTGAAATGTGGACATTTGCGGCTAACGTTTTTATTGCACACTCCTCTTGTAAGTGCATTTGAGCCTGGAGGAGGGAGGCCTTCTGGCTTTGTGCTGAATGACGAAGACTAAAGCTGTGGCACATCTGTACTGTGGGCTGCATGGTTTCTCTAACTGGAAATTATAATGAACGAGTGCAGAACTGGGCATTACAGCCTAGTTGGAGTACACTCTATGGGGCAACCAGTGCTAATTCCCTGTAGGTATCCCTTACAGGAGCCGTCAAGACTTTTAAATCTCACACGCTTCAGCTTGGGCAGCAGAACTTCCCACACCATGTACAGCTATGCGGTCTTAGAGTCTTAGGTTATGCGTTCTAGGACTCAAGGCTTAGACAGCAATGGCGTCCAAGAGTTTACACCGTCCATGAGTACTTGGATCTTACTGCTCCTAATAAGTGTACTTGCACAGCATGCTATACAACCTGTCTCTCCTCTGGGCCCAGCATTTAAGGCTATTGGGCAACAAACTATATCTCGGGTGATGGAGATCGTTCATGTTTGTTGCATGGTTTGTAGGGCCGTCCTTCACGAAACAGGTTTCCATCAGCATCTCTATTTATAGGAGAAAGATAGTAAATCTTCCTTGCATACCGTCTGGTCTGCTGTATGGATTACACATTACATTTTAACCCCATTTCCCTGGCATTGGGACAATAATTGATTTCTCTGTGGGCAACCTAGTACCCCCAAGTGGGTAACACCCTCGAGGGGTGCCAAGCATGGGCTTTGTGTGTGCCCTACCAAATGGGAGAGCGGAATGTATCGCTCAATAGGCCTTTGATCTTGTAAGGAAATGTTTCTCTTTGTATGGTCACTCCCAAGTTTTGGGACTAATGCTGCTAGTTTTTCGACTCCGACCGTACTGAGGCCTGCTAACCAGTCCTCCGTGCCAGTGCTCTGACCCTAATTGGAAATGGCTAACTTACTTGTAAGTCCCTAGTATATGGTACACTGGTACCCAGGGCATGTAAGTTAGAGGGGTACCACAGGACTGCATCACTGGTCGTACCTGCCTGGAGGTCTCCCACGTAAAATGAGTCTCCCAGTCCACCACTTCAGACTGGTAGAGCAGTCGTGCACTGCTAGCCAGGCTTTGCCATTGAAAGCATCACTTACCACATTGCCTCACAGCCCCTCAAACTACTCAGCAAATATACACAGCAGTAAACCACATCCATTTAACAACATGCGTCTTTAGCTGATGCTGAGCTGTTGTGAAAGAAATGAATAGCTGAGTTTGTGGAGTGGAGCGAGGGACAGATTAGTGCTTCTGTGCCCATGCCTACCATCCTTGAGATATTGTGGGTATAATTCTGTTCCCGTAGTGTCGTTGTTCTTATTGCGATGACAGATGGTTGAGCCTGGTAGTTGGTGGTCCACTTGATCAGTCAGGGATCATAGACATTTTTACTGTCTTCCAGAATTCCAAGAGGTCTTGGATGTTTCTAGTCTATGGTGGGAGGAAATTCCATAGTTTTGCTGCCAGTGCAAAGAAGGCTGTTCCACTGGGACCATCAGCTGAGGTGCTGATCTAGAGCTAAGGTATCTGTTCTCGGAGTATATTTGGAGTGTTATTTGCATCAAAGATGGGCCCTAGCAATGTTGTTGTCGACAATACAGAGCGTATCTTGCTATGGGCAACCAGTGAATTGCATGGAGGGTTGGCGAAAGAGCAGGCATGTATGCAATTAAAAGAAGACTTCCCCAAGCTGATGACCTGAATCATCTGTACGAAACCTAGAGGAATGAAAAGGCATCGGGGAGTCTGCATGGTAGAGAATGCACTTCTTTTGACTTTATCATATTCGGATCAGGAAAAGTGAGAAAAAAAACCTATCCTACAGTCATCTTTGGAAGGTTTGGGTGAATTTTGAATTGAAAGTGGGAAACTGCTGTTTACTGGATCATCTAACGTGTATGATGCACAGAAATGTGTGAACAGCCAATTAAATTCTGTGATTATCCATGTACTGCCTCAAGATTGCATGCCTGTTCATCTAACCCTGTACAATCTGACGGGATGAGCAAGCAGGGACAGGGCTATTATGAGGGGGCTCCCAAGAGCCAATCAGAGGGGTGAAACAACTGAAAGGCCTGCTGTTTCAGCACATATGATTGGCTGCCATCACCAATCTGGGCATGTCTCTGTTGAATCCCTCTGATTGGCTACTGGGAACTCTTTCACAGTAACAATGGGTAGCCTATGCTTTCCATAACCGTTTTGCAGTGCATGGTAACACTGCTCAGAAGGTGTTTGGCTAGGACTGCCTTTGATTTTTCAATATCTGTAGTAGGGCCTTATATCCAGGAAGTGATGAGTGTGAAGATATGGCCCCATTTCATGAAAGATTTATAAACTATAAGTTGGCATTGTGCAGCATAAAGACCCTGTACCAAGGCTGACTTACTCCAGACTATTTTTTAAAAGGGCTGTCCAAGGGTGGCAAACAGCAGGCTTAGACTCTTAATGTTTAAGTGATGTGTAGTGTACTCTCTAACTTGCATGTTTTGAGCTGTCTGCCCCGGATATGAAGCACTATGTATAATGTTTTCTTCTTCAGCTTGCATCCTCCGATAGCTTTCTACCGCTTACATTCTTAGATTGCCTGCTATCTCAGAAAGCTACCTTCCACTATACGCCTAATAGCCTGCATGAAAGACAGAACTTGACATAATTCCACTTGATTCAACTCCTTTGTCTTCAGTGACCCTCTTCTTACCTTCCATCCTCTGCATGATTTTTATTTCTGAGACTAGCCTCCTCTGTCTCATGCATGTCTGCCTTTTTCTTACTGTAATTTTGCAAAAGACTGCCACCTTACTGCATATATCAAATCATCTCCTGCTTTAAAACTCTATCCCTGCAACCTAACAATACTGAATCTCCCCCAGTCTATCTCACCACCCATTCACCTGAAACAACATAACCCCCATTAATGATCACACCAACTGGTATTAATATAATCTACCAGAAAGTAACTGGAGTAAATGCATGCAATTTTTTTTCCTTCAGAGTACAATACTAATCACAATTACCAACATTTATCCACTGGATTAACCACTTACCTTGGGGACCGGAGTAGTGCTTCAATGCCTCATCAGGGGTTGTAAAAGCTATATAAATGCAATTACAATTACTTCCCTTGTACATCTGTGTAAGTCACACCTCTGGCAGGCCTACCGATTACTAAGGCAGGGTTCCACCTATGCCACGGGTAGGATATGTATTTTACATGCCCTGACAGTAACCATGCAAAACTACAGTTTTTACTGTGGAAAGACTTGGTTGCCCAGTTGACGAGCACAGGGTTACATGATACACCCGAAGCTGTGCTAATTCCTAAACCGTGCAACCAAAGTGGGCACTCTGAGGTATCAAACAACTCTTTACTTTAACTCTGACTTGTATCTCAAGTTGTAGTCCATATAACTTGTTGCAGTGTGCAGATTTTATAAGCTGCCACTTTGTTGCCTTTAAAACTCTTGTGCCGTGCTGGGCACACATAGTCTGTTCCACGAGTGCTTTCTGCCCTCATGGGAAGACGTGTCAACAGCTCTCAGGAAGGGGAACAATGAGGGATTGCAAGCCAGAAAATTATTACCTCCCACCTGCAGGAAGCCAATTGGGTGTTAGCCCCAAAAGGCAGGCTTTGAAGGGCAGCTGTGTAGCACTAGGGAGGAGGGCTGCCCCTTTGTTTTGGTAGACTGGCTGGCAGAGGGAACAGAGTGGGGAAACCAGTTGCCAAACCGGTTTCCCCAGGGGCAGGTATCCCCGAGGTAGCCACACCCCAAGGGTGGGCTAGTGAGGTGTGAACAACAAGAGTTGTCTTGCCAACTTCAGAGTGGGCAGAATGGTGCTTCCTACACTCAAAAAGAAGTGGTCAACAGGTGGGAGAGTACCTGGTAGCCCATTGGCTACCAACCGCATCATGCCATGCCATGAGACCTCTGATCTCTCCTGACTGGAAAAAGGGCCAAAGGAAGGCTGCTTTGCTGCACCAAGGGACCAGCAAAGAGAGGCTGCATCGTCTAGGTCTGCATCTGGTGGCTAGTGAAGAAAGCGACTGTGCCTATTGTGTCCTGCTCAAGGAGAAGCCGTTTGAGAGCCCAGAAAAGCCAAGAGACTCCAAGGAACAGGCGACCAGCTTCTGGTTCGTGCACAGGGACACAACAGCTGGAGAAACCTATTGGGGCAAGTTGGTAGCCCAAAGTCTTCAAGCTGCTATCACCGCTGCCATGCAGCACCAGGACCAAGACCTGGTGCACAGAGTTTCCCCTGAGTTCACTGAGCCTGGGAGTGCTGTCGGAGAATTGCTGCGATCCTCACAAGATGAGTATCTGAAAGAGACACGTTAGTGACAGATTCCTTACCTTAGAATATCCCCAGGCGTCAGGCTGGATCCGGAAAGTTTTTGCGTAGCAGTACCCTTGCGCATCGGTAGGCGGCGTCGTGCGGCTCCGCGTCCGTCGTCTGCGTCGTGATCGCCAGGATGACGTCGCGGGCAGTACTTAGACGCCGCCCCTGCGCGCTGACGTCAGTTCTTCTTTTTCCGCGCCAGTAAGCGCAGATCCGGGAAGAGCAGTGCCCTAGTCTTTTTTTTTTTTGACTATCTTTTTGGTGATTTTTCACTTTTTTCTCCACGAGTCTCTCGACTCCGAAGGTGTCTGTAGGGATGCCCGGCTTCAAGCCCTGCGACGTCTGTGGTCATATGATGTCGATCACAGACCCGCATTTAGAGTGTCTCTACTGTCTCGGCCGCGACCACGACACAAAGTCGTGCCCCGACTGCCGGGCCTTGTACCCGAAGGCTTTGCGAGAGCGGTCTCGAAAGCTCCTCGAGGTCCGGCAGTCGGCTCCGCGCCACACCAAGCCCCGGTCACGTGAGAGGTCGAGGGGCCGGTCGCAGAGTCCTCATCGGTCGTCAGGGTCCAAGTCTTCGCACTCCTCCGGTAAGTCGAAGCATAAAAAGTCTAAGAAGCGTCATCGCTCCACGACTTCGCCTCACCAGTCTCGCGACTCGGCTAAGGCTCCTGTCGGCACCGTCCCCGCGGCTCCGGGAGTGCCTGTGGAGCCGCCCCCGCATTACCCGTCCTTCCCGGGTTTGGGGACGACTCCGGCCGAGATACAGGAATTCCTGTCGGCCATGGCCCGCCTCTTCGGGCCTCAAGGTCCCCCCGGTGCGCCTTCGGGCCCTGATGGGGTTTCCCCGGCGCCGCCGACGACTCCGGTCCCGGCGCCGCCTGTCACACCAGCCTCGGTCCCGGCTCCGGCCCCGGCGCCGCCTGTCACACCAGCCTCGGTCCCGGCTCCGGCCCCGGCCTCGATCCCGGCTCCGGTGCTGCCGCAACCCCCATCGACGCCGGTTGACCTAACTACACCTCCGCCGGCGCCGATGTCTCCGGTGCCGTTTCCGACGCCGCCCGGGGCTCCGGGCGGCGTCGTTCCCCGGTTCTCTCCGGATCCGGACACGGCGCCGGACCAGCGTCTCTCGACGCCGGCTCCGACGCCGTTGAGACCTTGGGTCCCGCGTGTCCCTCCTTCTCCTTATTTTGAACCTGTAGAGGACTGGGAGGGGTCGGAGGACCCTCTCACACAGCAGTGCGAGTACGAACAGGACTGGGCTGAGGAACTTGGGGATGCCAGTGGGCTGGACACCTCCCCTGACCCTGGCATGCTATCTCCTCCTTCCGTGGCAACGGAGGAGGGAGCAAATTTTGCAACGGTGTTGCGTAGAGCAGCTGGGGCCTTACACCTCCAATTGCCTACAGTGGCCGTCAGGACTAACCTCCTGACGGAAGTGCTTCAGCCAGCGGCTACCTCCTCGGAGCCACTGCTGCCGTTAAATGACGCACTTTCTGGCGTTCTTTTGGGCACCTGGTCCAAGCCCGCCACAGGGACTCCTGTGGATAGGAACGTGGCCCGACGCCATCGCCCCGCTCCGGGCGACCCCCTGTTCCTCTCACAACACCCCACTCCTGAGAGCTTGGTTGTCCAAGCCTCTGCTTCCCAAACCGCCTTCCCTACCGCTCCTCCGGATAGGGAATCCAAACGCCTGGATCAATTTGGGAAGAAGGTCTTTTCTTCCTCCAGTGCTGGCTTGCGGTCTGTCAACACCGCTTGCCTTTTGGGCCGATATTCCCACTCTCTGTGGGACTCGGTGGCGCAAGCTTTGCCCCAGTGTCCTGAGGAGGTCCAGACACTGCTTTCCCGCGCCATTGCGGAAGGAAGAGATGCGGCTAAATTCACCATTCGCTGTGGCCTTGATACCGCCGACTCGCTGGGTAGATCAATTGCAACGACAGTGACGCTGCGCCGTCACGCCTGGCTGAGAACCACTGGTTTCTCGGGTGATGTCCAGAACACTCTTATGGACATGCCCTTTGATGGGGTCGGTCTTTTTGGGAACAAGGCAGACCACGCGCTGGAGCGTTTTAAGGACTCATGGGCTACGGCCAAGTCCCTGGGCCTTTCTGCTGTACGCCCTCCGCAGCCATCTGCTTTTCGCCCCTTTCGTGGCCACGGAAGGGGCGCCCAGTCACGTCCGCTGCCCAGCCACCGGCCCGCGCAGCAAGCGTCTTCGCATGGCCAAGGACGTGGCTCCCGCCGTGGCGGGTTAGGCAACCAGCGTGCGGGTCAGGCCACCAACCCGCCCTGTCCGCGGCCTCCAAGCCCTCCTAGTCCTTCCTTTCAGGTGCACAGCACATCAGTAGGGGGCAGGGTCCGCCATCACCTTCACCACTGGCGTGCCATCACCTCGGACAGGTGGGTCTTGGACATTGTCCGAAGGGGCTACTCCCTCCCCTTCGAGACCACCCCCCCCCAGCCATGCCACCTCAATTCCACCGCATGTCAGGGGATCACTTGGTGCTTCTTCAGAAGGAAGTTGCGGCCCTCTTGGCCAAGAGGGCCATCGAGCGCGTTCCGACCCCAGAAGTAGGACGTGGTTGCTACTCCCACTACTTTCTGGTGCCCAAAAAGGACAAGGAGGACATGCGTCCTATCTTGGACCTCCGGAACGTCAATCGCTTCCTCCGGAAGGAGAAGTTCAAGATGCTCACCTTAGCTCAGGTCTTGACTGCCCTCGACCCTGGAGACTGGATGGTAGCGTTGGACTTGCAGGACGCTTATTTCCACATCCCCGTCCTGCCGGCCCACCGGCGTTACCTGCGGTTCCTGGTGGGCCTCGAGCATTTTCAATTCACCGTGCTCCCCTTTGGCCTCACAAGTGCCCCTCGGGTGTTCACGAAAGTGATGGCGGTGGTCGCAGCTCATCTGCGCCGGGCAGGGGTTCCAGTCTTCCCCTACCTCGACGACTGGCTGCTGAAGGCGGGCTCGTCCCAGGCAGTCGTCTCCCACCTCCAGACTACGGCCGAACTCCTGCACTCGCTGGGGTTCTCCATCAATGTGCCAAAGTCGCACCTGATTCCTTCTCCACAGCTCCTTTCATCGGAGCAGTTCTGGACACGACGCAGTTTCGGGCCTATCCTCCCGAACGGCGAGTCCGGGATATTCAGGCTATGATTCCGATCTTTCAGCCTTTATCCTGGGTTTCGGTACGGATGACCCTGAGGCTGCTGGGCCTCATGGCCTCCTGCATCCTGCTGGTCGATCATGCCAGATGGCATATGCGGGCTCTGCAGTGGGACCTGAAGTTCCAGTGGGCGCAGCACCAGGGCAACCTGTCCGATCACGTCCAGATCTCGGAGGGGACTGCAAAACAGTTGCAGTGGTGGCTCTCGAGCCGGCAATGGGTCATGGGCAGATCCCTCTCCCTTCCCCAGCCAGAGCACACAGTCGTGACGGACGCGTCCCTTCTGGGATGGGGCGGTCACATGGGAGAGGCGGAGATCAGAGGCCTCTGGTCTCCGGCGGAGTCCCGGCTCCATATCAACCTTCTGGAGCTCCGGGCGATCCGACTTGCACTCAAGGCATTCCTTCCCTCTGTCAAAGGGAAGGTAGTGCAGGTGTTCACAGACAACACCACCGAAAGGACTCTTTCTACAGTGGGGAGAGCCTTGGTTAGATCTATTCGCCACCGAAGAGAACGCGCAATGTCATCAGTTCTGCGCGTTGGAATTTCCAAGGCGGCACTCGCTCGGCGACGATTTTCGTCGCGAGTGGAGTTGCGGTCTGTTGTACGCTTTTCCGCCTATACCACTTCTACCCAGAGTGTTGAAGAAGATTCAGTGCGACCGGGCCCAAGTCATCCTTGTGGCTCCGGACTGGGCTCGAAGAGTTTGGTATCCCGAGCTACTCAGTATGAGAGTCAATCCCCCGATCCGTCTGCCTCTTCGGGAGGATCTTCTGTCGCAGCAGCAGGGGACGGTCCTCCACCCGAACCTGTCCAGTCTCCACCTGCTTGCGTGGAGATTGAGCGGCGGCAGTTGATTCCTTTCGACTTGCCTCCCGAAGTTTGTGATATGATTCTGGCAGCCAGGCGTCCTTCCACTAAGGTGGTATACGCCTGCAGGTGGAACAAGTTTGTGGCATGGTGCACAGCAAAGGCTGTGAATCCCCTCTCTGCCCCTCTTTCTGAGGTTCTTCTGTTCCTTCTTTCTCTGGCCCAACAGGGTTCTGCCCTGGGTACCATCAAGGGCTATCTTTGTGCAATCTCGGCCTTCCTCAGGCTCCCTGATCAGCCCTCTCTTTTCAAGTCCCCTGTTGTTAACAGGTTTCTAAAAGGCATTACACACCTCTTCCCTCCTGTTCCCTCCTGTTGCCTCAGTGGGACTTGAACTTGGTTCTTACTTTTCTCATGTGCGCTCCCTTTGAGCCTCTACATAACTGTCCTCTTCGTCTTCTGACTCTGAAGACAGCCTTTCTGGTGGCCATCACCTCCGCTCGGCGGGTGAGTGAGCTCCAGGCTCTATCATGCAAACCTCCTTTTCTGTCTGTCCATCCAGACAAGGTTGTTCTTAGGACACGCCCGTCCTTCTTGCCAAAGGTGGTTACTGCCTTTCACATTGGGCAGACCATCACTTTGCCCACCTTCTTTCCGCCTCCGCATCCTTCCAGAGAGGAAGAGAGGCTCCACCGTCTAAACCCAAAACGTGCGCTTTCCTTTTATATCAACCGCACACAACACTTCCGGGTGGATGACCAGCTCTTTGTTGGCTACGTGGGCGCCAAAAAAGGTCGGGCGGTGCACAAGAGAACCATCTCCCGCTGAGTCACCTTGTGTATCAAAGCCTGCTATTCTTTGGCTAAGAAGGAGCCTCCTGTTGGGCTGCGTGCCCATTCCACCAGGGCAACGGCTGCTACCACGGCTTTAGGCCGCGGTGTTCCGCTGCAAGATATATGTCAGGCAGCTACGTGGGCCTCGCTGCACACGTTTTACCAAGCATTACTGCCTTGACAGCCAGGTCCGGAGGGACGGCTTCTTTGGCCGTTCTGTCCTCCGGGACTTCCTTGTCTGATCTTTGTTCGCAGACCCACCACCGGGGTTGGTATTGCTGGGGTATCTATTCTAAGGTAAGGAATCTGTCACTAACGTGTCTCTTTCAGATGCACAAGTTACTAACTTGTGTAACGATATATCTGTAAGAGACAGTAGTTGGTGACAGATTCCTACCGCCCACCCATCCTCCCTGTTCTGCGAACTGATTTCTAGGGTTAAGGACATCCCTTTCAGGGCCCTAGTATTTTTCAGACACCTATGTCAGCTTCTTGCATGGCTCTGCGTTCCTGGCGTGGAAAGTCGTGTACAGAACTGACGTCAGCGCGCAGGGGCGGCGTCTAAGTACTGCCCGTGACGTCATCCCGGCGATCACGATCACGACGCCGACGACTGACGCGGAGTCGCACGACGCCGCCTACCGACGCGCAAGGGTACTGCTACGCAAAAACTTTCCGGATCCAGCCTGACGCCTGGGGATATTCTAAGGTAAGGAATCTGTCACTAACTACTGTCTCTTACAGATATATCGTTACACAAGTTAGTAACTTGTGCTTTCGGCCCGGAAGGATTGGCCTGTGACCGTGACACCAGGTGACCTTGTGGGACATACTCTGCAACCAGGACCACCACACCATCTTCGTTGACCGAGGAGTGCCTGCAGGAAGACCTACATTGACCGCGTCACATCCACAGCATCCTTGGAGCATCTTCAGCATCCTTCACTCCATAGGAATCCATTGCAAAACTGATAAAAATTACTGGTGCTGCTGGAGGACTGCTTCTTCTGTGGCGGTAACTTTCTAATGACCTTGCTGGTCCCCCTGACTAGCTCCCTGCTGGAGCTGGTCTACCCCAAGTAACTCTGCCCAACTGTGTTGACACTTGCCAAGTTTTTCTTTAAAAAACTTTGAGCGCCAAATTTGTTGAATTTGCAATTGCTTGTTCGCAGTTGAGTGAAATGCTTTGATTTATTATTACTTGTAACTTCCAAATCTCCGGAACCTCAGGTGGATCTTTTTCATTCTAGTGTCTAAATTCTTATAAAAATAGTCTATTTTTATAAATTGGTATTGGATTTCTTGTGTCATGTCGATTTTTTTTATTTTTCAATTGTTTTGGTGGTGTTTAAATGCTTTACACTTTTTCATTTATGTAAGCCTTCCTGCTCAGTGCCACAGCTACCCAGGTTTGAGCTGAAGGCTTGACAAACGAAGCCTAAGGTCCTTAAAGGGGTTGGTAAGTGTATTACTCTGTGAGGTTTCACAACCACACCGTATAATACATCCCATTTCCTCACAGATTTAAAGTCCTAACTGTGTTACCGTTCGCTCCCCTCTGGTCTCTGTGCCTCAACAGAACTGGAGCAAGCGAAGCAGTTGCCATTCTCCTGCAGTCTGCCTTTGTATGGTTTAGTGCCATGCTTCCATATTTTGCATGATCTTCTCATTATTAGCTACAACCTGTTGATTGGACGCTCGCCCCGATCCTCCCTTGTTTGTTGCTCTCTTCGGTTGACTGCTTGGATCTGTTGTTCCTGGAGTTTGGCCTTGCCTTGTGATGTGCTGGGTTCTCCTCTGCTTTGGCTGCTGCTCATCACTCTATTCTGACTAGTTCTTGTTCCATTGCAGAGATCACAATGTGGTGTACCTAGGGGATGATAACTCCATTGCACTGACGTTTCATGCAAGGAATGAAGGAGAAGGGGGAGCATATGAGGCAGAACTGTACGTTGTTCTCCCCCCTGAAGCAGACTACAGTGGCATTTTACGGAACAATGAGGTATGTTATTTGGGTTATGTGTGCTTCTCCTACAAGCCTATTCTCTTTTTCTCTGCGAACTCTCTGCTGTTCTGTTACAGGCTTGCCATTCACATCTAAAAAGGGTTTGCCTTGTCATTCCTCAGAGTGCCTTGGGATCACTTTTGAGCACAGTTGGTCTGTCTTTCTCATTCCCTTGCACTATGTTGATATGCATTATGAATGGTCATAGCTGACTTTTGCATGCTCATGAGTCTCCGCCACATTGAGTGAGACATGTATTTTGGCATTCGGGGGTGTTTCGGTATGCGTGCCTCGCCTAGGCGAGTCCTCGGTATGTGGAAAATATGGCTAGGTTTGGGTATCTCTTTAGGCATACTATTGGGGAAGGGGGTGTTCTCATTCTCTAGTTCCTTGGTAAGTATGTAGCATAGGGAATCTTTCTTGAGTAAAATTGGTGGTCTCGCCAGTTTGTTTTACATCTCGCATGTATGGAGATTTTGCTCCTGCCCTTATTAAGCATTAAGGGCCTCGTTACGAGGATGCCGGAATTTGGTGCTGGTGTACTGAATGGCCAAAAGATCCATTTCCGGCTAGTATCCCAGCACCAAATTTCAACAATTAAATGTTTTGCCCCCAGAATGGAGGGTAACTGCACAGACCAGGTCATACTGAATCATTATCTGATGAGTTTTCCTGGATCCCTAGGAGAAAATCAGTAGTCTTTTTCGCTTGCTCTGAACTGGTGGAAAGTGTCACTGGAAGGGCAGGAGTTTAGGGAAAGGCTTTTGCTTATTTTGGAGGGGGGGGCACTGTCGTGTGTGTGTGTGTGTGTGTGTGTGTGTGTGTGTAACATAAACTAGATGGAAAAACTTGTATCATGGAGTAGTTTGACTGGCTGTTGCTTTCAGGTGTGCTTGTGTCAAGATGAGTGGAGAGCTGAAGCACAATCCTGTTTAGCTTACTTGCATACCATTCAGAGGTCTTACCTGGTTTACTCAGTCATGGGTCCCATGCTGCATTGCGTCTTGTGGCCAGAATATTAATGGTTAACAATTTGAACATATTTGTAGGCCTAGTGACTACTGGTGTGCAGAATTCTAGAAACTTGTATCTGAAAGAGACACGTTAGTGATAGATTCCTTACCTTAGAATATCCCCAGGCGTCAGGCTGGATCCGGAAAGTTTTGCGTAGCAGTACCCTTGCGCGTCGGTAGGCGGCGTCGTGCGGCTCCGCGTCCGTCGTCGGCGTCGTGATCGCCGGGATGACGTCGCGGGCAGTACTTAGGCGCCGCCCCTGCGCGCTGACGTCAGTTCTTCTTTTTCCGCGCCAGTAAGCGCAGATCCGGGAAGAGCAGTGCCCTGGTCAATTTTTGACCATACTTTTTGGTGATTTTTTCACTGTCTTTTTCCACCATTCAGGTGTCGTAGGGATGCCCGGCTTCAAGCGATGCGGCGCCTGTGCGCGGATGATGTCCGTCACCGACCCGCATTGGGAGTGTCTCTTCTGCCTCGGCCGAGGCCACGACACCGAGTCTTGTCCCGAATGCCAGGCCCTCAACCCGAAGGCTTTGCGGAGCGGTCTCGAAAGCTCCTCGAGGCCCGGCATTCGGCTCCGCGGAAGCCCCGGTCGCGTGAGAGGTCCAGGGGTCGCTCGCGGAGTGCACACCGGTCGTCGGCGTCGAAGTCTTCTTCGTCCGGTAAGTCTCGACACAAGAAGTCCAAGAAGCATCGTCGCTCTCGGACTTCGCCTCGCCGGTCTCGCGACTCGGCTGAGGCCCCTCCCGGCACCGTCCCGCCCGCGGCCCCGGACTTGCCTGTGGAGTCGCCCCCGTCATACCCGCCCTTCCCGGGTTCGGGGCGGATCCGGCCAAGGTACAGGAGTTCCTGTCGGCCATGGCCCGCCTCTTCGGGCCTTCAGGCCCCTCCGGTGCGCCTTCGGGCCCCGCGGGCCCTGATGGGGTTGATCCGGCGTCACCGGCGGCTCCGGCCCCGGCGTCGCCCGAGCCTCCAGCCTCGATCCCGGCTCCGGCTCCGGCCCCGGCCTCGATCCCGGCTCCACAACTCCCATCGACGCCGGTCGACCTCACGACACCTCCGCCGGCGCCGATGTCTCCGGTGCCGTTCTCGACGCCGCCCTGGGCTCCGGGCGGCGTCGTCCCCCAGTTCCTTCCGGCTCCGGACATGGTCCCGGAGCGACGTCGCTCGACGCCGGCTCCGGCGCCGATGGGACCTTGGGTCCCAAATGTCCCTCCTCCTCCTTATTTTGAACCAGAGGAGGACCAGGAGGACTGGGAGGGGTCTGATGACCCTCTAACACGCAACTGTCAGTATGATGAGGACTGGACAGAGAGTCTAGGGGAGGCCAGTGGTCTGGATACTTCTCCTGACACTGGCATGCTGTCTCCTCCCGTGGCTACGGAGGAGGGGGCCAATTTTGGTGCGGTGTTGCGTAGGGCTGCTGGGGCCTTACGTCTCCAGCTACCTACTTTGACGGTCAAGACTAACATCTTGACAGAGGTGCTTCAGCCGGCAGCCTCCTCTGCGGAGACTGTGCTGCCGTTTAACGACGCCCTCACGGACGTTCTTTTGGGCGCCTGGTCCAAGCCCAACACAGGGGCTCCTGTGGATCGGAACGTGTCACGACGCCATCGCCCCGCTCCGGGCGACCCCCTGTTTCTTTCTGTCCACCCCACTCCTGAGAGCTTGGTTGTCCAAGCCTCCGCTTCCCAAACCGCCTTCCCTACCGCTCCTCCGGATAGGGAATCCAAACGCCTGGATCAGTTTGGGAAGAAAGGTTTTTCTTCCTCCAGTGCTGGCTTGCGGTCCGTTAACACCGCTTGTCTTTTGGGCCGATATACCCACTCCCTGTGGGATTCGGTGGCGGATGTTTTGCCCCAGTGCCCTGAGGAGGTCCAGGCACTGCTTTCCCGCGCCATTGCGGAAGGAAGGGATGCGGCCAAATACACTATCCGTTGTGGCCTTGACACCGCCGACTCGCTGGGCAGGTCCATTGCAACGACGGTGGCGCTCCGGCGCCACGCCTGGCTGAGAACCACTGGTTTTTCAGGGGATGTCCAGAATACTCTCATGGACATGCCCTTTGATGGAGTCGGTCTTTTTGGGTCCAAAGCAGACCATGCGTTGGAGCGCTTTAAGGACTCACGGGCTACTGCAAAGTCCCTGGGCCTTTCTGCTACACGCCCTCCGCTGCCTTCTGCTTTTCGCCCCTATCGTGGTCACGGTAGGGGCGCCCCTTCACGTCAGCAGCCCAGCCACCGGCCCGCGCAGCAGGCGTCTTCGCGTGGCCGAGGACGTGGATTCCGCCGTGGCGGATCGGGCAACCAGCGTGCGGGTCAGGCCACCACCTCCAACCCGTCCGCGGCCTCCAAGCCCTCCTAGTCCCTCCTTTCAGGTGCACGGCACGCCAGTAGGGGGCAGGGTCCGCCATCACCTTCCCCACTGGCGCACCATCACCTCGGACAGGTGGGTCTTGGACATTGTCCGAAGGGGCTACTCCCTCCCCTTCGAGACCACCCCCCAGCCATGCCACCTCAATTCCACCGCATGTCAGGGGATCACTTGGTGCTTCTACGGAAGGAAGTCACGGCCCTCTTGGCCAAGAGGGCCATCGAGCATGTTCCGACCCCAGAAGTAGGGCGTGGTTGCTACTCCCACTACTTTCTGGTGCCCAAAAAGGACAAGGAGGACATGCGTCCTATCTTGGACCTCCGGAACGTCAATCGCTTCCTCCGGAAGGAGAAGTTCAAGATGCTCACCCTAGCTCAGGTCTTGACTGCCCTCGACCCTGGAGACTGGTTGGTGGCGTTGGACTTGCAGGACGCGTATTTCCACATCCCCGTCCTGCCGGCCCACCGGCGTTACCTTCGGTTCACGGTAGGCCCCGAGCATTTTCAGTTCACCGTGCTCCCCTTTGGCCTTACAAGTGCCCCTCGGGTGTTCACGAAAGTGATGGCGGTGGTCGCTGCTCATCTGCGCCGGGCAGGGGTTTCAGTCTTCCCCTACCTCGACGACTGGCTGCTGAAGGCGGGCTCGTCCCAGGCAGTCGTCTCCCACCTCCAGACTACGGCCGAACTCCTGCACTCGCTGGGGTTCTCCATCAATGTGCCGAAGTCGCATCTAATTCCTTCTCCACAGCTCCTTTTCATCGGAGCAGTTCTGGACACGACGCAGTTTCGGGCCTATCCTCCCGAACGGCGAGTCCGGGATATTCAGGCTATGATTCCGATCTTTCGGCCTTTATCCTGGGTTTCGGTACGGATGACCCTGAGGCTGCTGGGCCTCATGGCCTCCTGCATCCTGCTGGTCAATCATGCCAGATGGCATATGCGGGCTCTGCAGTGGGACCTGAAGTTCCAGTGGGCGCAGCACCAGGGCAACCTGTCCGATCACGTCCAGATCTCGGAGGGGACTGCAAAACAGTTGCAGTGGTGGCTCTCGAACCGGCAATGGGTCATGGGCAGATCCCTCTCCCTTCCCCAGCCAGAGCATACAGTTGTGACGGACGCGTCCCTTCTGGGATGGGGCGGTCACATGGGAGAGGCGGAGATCAGAGGCCTCTGGTCTCCGGGCGGAGTCCCGGCTCCATATCAACATTCTGGAGCTCCGGGCGATCCGACTTGCACTCAAGGCATTCCTTCCCTCTGTCAAAGGGAAGGTAGTGCAGGTGTTCACAGACAACACCACCGCCATGTGGTACTGCAACAAACAAGGCGGGGTGGGGTCGTGGACCCTTTGTCAGGAGGCTCTGCGCCTCTGGACATGGCTGGAACATCAGGGCATGTTCCTGGTGGTTCAACACCTGGCAGGTTCCCTGAACGCCAGGGCGGACGAACTCAGCCGCAGGTGCATGATGGATCACGAATGGCGTCTTCACTCGGAAGTGGCGCAAGGACTCTTTCTACAGTGGGGAGAGCCTTGGTTAGATCTATTCGCCACCGAAGAGAACGCGCAATGTCATCAGTTCTGCGCGTTGGAATTTCCAAGGCGGCACTCGCTCGGCGACGCTTTTCGTCACGAGTGGAGTTGCGGTCTATTGTACGCCTTTCCGCCTATACCACTTCTACCCAGAGTGTTGAAGAAGATTCGGCACGACCGGGCCCAAGTCATTCTTGTGGCTCCGGACTGGGCTCGAAGAGTTTGGTATCCCGAGCTACTCAATATGAGCATAGATCCCCCGATCCGTCTGCCTCTTCGGGAGGATCTTCTGTCGCAGCAGCAGGGGACGGTCCTCCACCCGAACCTGTCCAGTCTACACCTGCTTGCGTGGAGATTGAGCGGCGGCAGTTGATTCCTTCGACTTGCCTCCCGAAGTTTGTGATGTGATTCTGGCAGCCAGGCGTCCCTCCACTAAGGTGGTATACGCCTGCAGGTGGAACAAATTTGTGGCATGGTGCACAGCAAAGGCTGTGAATCCCCTTTCTGCCCCTCTTTCTGAGGTCCTTCTGTTCCTTCTCTCTTTGGCCCAACAGGGTTCTGCCCTGGGTACCATCAAGGGTTATCTTTGTGCTATCTCGGCCTTCCTCAGGCTCCCTGATCAGCCCTCCCTTTTCAAGTCCCCTGTTGTTAACAGGTTCTTAAAAGGCATTACTCACCTCTTCCCTCCTGTTCCGTTTGTGATGCCTCAGTGGGACTTGAACTTGGTTCTTACCTTTTTAATGTGCGCTCCCTTTGAGCCTCTACATAACTGTCCTCTTCGTCTTCTGACTCTGAAGACAGCCTTTCTGGTGGCCATCACCTCCGCTCGGCGGGTGAGTGAGCTCCAGGCTCTATCTTGCAAACCTCCCTTTCTGTCTGTTCATCCAGACAAGGTTGTTCTTCGGACGCGTCCGTCCTTCTTGCCAAAGGTGGTTACTGCTTTCCACATTGGGCAGACCATCACTTTGCCCACCTTCTTTCCGCCTCCGCATCCTTCCAGAGAGGAAGAGAGGCTCCACCGTCTGGACCCAAAACGTGCGCTCTCTTTTTATATTGACCGCACAAAACACTTCCGGGTGGATGACCAGCTCTTTGTTGGCTACGTGGGCGCCAAAAAGGTCGGGCGGTGCACAAGAGGACCATCTCCCGCTGGGTTACCTTGTGCATCAAGGCCTGCTATTCTTTGGCTAAAAGGAACCTCCTGTTGGGCTGCGTGCCCATTCCACCAGGGCAACGGCTGCTACCACGGCCTTGGGCCGCGGTGTTCCGCTGCCGGTTATCTGTCAGGCGGCTACGTGGGCCTCGCTGCACACGTTTACTAAGCATTACTGCCTTGACAGTCAGGTCCGGAGGGACGGCTTCTTTGGCCGTTCTGTCCTCCAGGACTTCCTTGTCTGATCTTTGTTCGCAGACCCACCACCGGGGTTGGTATTGCTGGGGTATCTATTCTAAGGTAAGGAATCTATCACTAACGTGTCTCTTTCAGATGCACAAGTTACTAACTTGTGTAACGATATATCTGTAAGAGACAGTAGTTAGTGATAGATTCCTACCGCCCCACCCATCCTCCCCGTTCTGCGAACTGATTTCTAGGGTTAAGGACATCCCCTTCAGGGCCCTAGTATTTTTCAGACACCTGTGTCAGCTTCTTGCATGGCTCTGCGTTCCTGGCGCGGAAAGTCGTGTACAGAACTGACGTCAGCGCGCAGGGGCGGCGCCTAAGTACTGCCCGCGACGTCATCCCGGCGATCACGACGCCGACGACGGACGCGGAGCCGCACGACGCCGCCTACCGACGCGCAAGGGTACTGCTACGCAAAACTTTCCGGATCCAGCCTGACGCCTGGGGATATTCTAAGGTAAGGAATCTATCACTAACTACTGTCTCTTACAGATATATCGTTACACAAGTTAGTAACTTGTGCTCTATTAATCTTCATATGCCCTGCCAGGGATAGTAAGTGCTATATAAATACAATTACAATATGGACGGGTTTTCCATGTATTGGGTGTAGGTGCCAGTCAAGTAGGCAATCCTTTGGTCCAGGCTGCGTATCGGTCAGCTTTTCAAGACCACAATGAGAATTGTTTCCACATGGCGGTTTTGTAAATCCCTCAAGTTCTCGCCTTATAAGACCACTATAACATTCATTTATTTTTTAAGCATGGGGATGTTGCATTTTTTTTTTGGCATAGGGCTATTAAGTCATTTGCTCAGAATCACAAGTTAAGTGCTGCTGGGACTCGAACTTGGCTCCCTAGTCAGCTGTCTCTCGATTGTATACTCCATGTGCCCATTCTAGGTGCAGATTTAGAACTCGTGTGGCACTGTACATGAAACAAACTGCACAGGTCCGCTCACACAATCTCCTGATCCATATGTGCATAACATAAGTGATGCAGGCAGAAACACTGCTATCGGATGAAATCAGGATGTGTAATACCAAAGTGCAGCACAGATAACAGACCGGGTGCTCTTTGTCTGAGATGTGCTCCCCTATGCAGCGGCAAGTATACAGGCACACGTAGACATGTCACTGGTAATCGCCTGTTTATCCGGCTCCCTGGTAGCCCAGTCGGGGTCCCCCACCTTGAGTCACTATTGAGATAGTTATCAATGGTATGCCTCGCCTTTGCCTGGCACTGAGGACCCAGTCTGCACTTGGCACTGCACAGCACTCTAACCATAGCACATCTCACTGTGAGCATAAAGCCTCTATGCCACAAGCTGCAGCTTATCGTGCAGCACAGAGTGCAGTACAGTCAGAGTGGATAATCCTCACAGAATGCATACTACCAGCACTTTATATAAACGCAAGAAGTGTTTTAAACCTCTGAGGATTCATCTAGTGCTCAGTGTCGGGTGGTATTGTGCTGTGCACAGTACAGTCGGTTTCAAGTACATAGCGTGCATAACGCACATTTCGGGTAAAATAGGATATGTTTTGCATCTTAAAGTTGTCTGTGGCATGTGCTCTGCACAGAACTGTGCATACCGAGGCATGAACTGCACTGAATTGATTATACATGAAAAAATGTAGTGTTCATAAGAATGCACATAAGCTACATCCTGCAAATATATGACGTGTTGTACATTCGAGGACGCCACACAGTACTCTATGCCACATGCAATGGTGCACTGCAGAACACCCGAGAACATAGGCTGGACTCAATAGACCCATATACGCGTATGTTCACATGCACTGTAATCTTGTAAAAAAACACTAACAGTAGCAATTATAGCACTCGCTAAAGCAGCGGCTTTTAAGTGCCACGTGTACAAAACACAGATGCATATTTTTGCCACGTGTTATTTTTGGGTTTTAATCTTATTTTTTGCTATTTTAATTTTGCTACAGAACATGTATGCAAACATTGTACTTTGCCAAACACGCATTTTATTACACAGGTTTTCCAGTCTGACTGCTGAGGCGCCAGCAGGGGTTTAGCGGACGAGCATTTTGCTAAGGAAACATTGGAAGGTTGGGAGTAAATGACACTAGGGGTGAGAATTCGGCCAACAAATTATTAAAATCACTGACCTTAAAATCACTGTCAGTGGCTGTGATTTTAATACTTGCACAGCGCGATGATTACCTGGAGGCTTCTTGGCTCGAAGTAAAAAACTGCATTGGCGAAGCCCATAGGTCTTGCCTGTGAGATCTATTTGCTTTGTCAATCTTTCTTTAGCCATATTGCACAGCAGCACTGGCTTCAGTGCAGCATGGCTGAAAGAAAAAAATAAGTGCGCTATGATGCGGTAAATGCTGGCTATGTCATACAGCTTTTTTTCTTTACTTTCAGCCATGTTGCTTCGTGGCTAAGAAACTCTGGGAAAGCCAATAGATCTCGCATAGGCGAGACCTATTGTCTTTGCCAATGCTTGTTCTTTTTTGTTGTGGGCATAGCCGACCACCATTTGGTGGTATGTCCATCCTCCGAGTGACATCAGACGGCACCTCGGAAGTTCCTGTGCGAATTTTTGGAAAACCAGGAAAAAAGTAAGAACATTGACCAAACTGCCAAAGACCGCAAGAAGAGCGATGAACCGGGAAAGAGATCCTTCCGGATTCCGACAGGGGACCCTTCTGTTATGAACCACGTATTCGGAGAATGAAGAAGGGGGAGGCAGATAAGGGTAATGGAAAACATCTCTTTTAAGTTCTGCCCCAACTTCCACTACAAGTTTGCACAGAGAGACCCCCATGAGGTCTGCAATCTTTGTCTCTCGAAAGTCCACAAGGACAAAGACTGCGAAGCCTGTGCAGAATTTGTACCCAAGACACGACGTCCACAGAGGTTGGAGCACTACAACATGGCCAGCACTTAGAAGATGCAGGTATCACTCAAAGACCTCGGCTTATCCAGTGACGAGGAGGAAAACCTTGAGCAGGCCCAAAACAGCTTGTGGAGTGGAGTCTGACGTCGCGATCTATGCTGCCAACACCGAAGAGAGGCAAGTGTCGAAAAAACGAAGGTAAATAAGCCGCCGAAAGGGTCCGATGCTAAGTCCTCGGTCAATAAGTCCCTAAAAGGCATCCTCTGCTTCGAAGCACTTGTCGACCGTAAGTCAGCCAAAAAAAGGTATCCCTCGACGCAACCATCCCATCTAGAGGGAGCAAGATACCAGGGCAAGGCCTCTGAGACCATAGACCTGTCCACGCCAAAAAAGAGACGGACGCCAAACAAAGTGCTCCAGGTCGAGCACAAGAGAAGACTCAAGGCTGAAATGGCCGCCTTCCTGCAGAGAATCGAGTTTGATGACTGCCGAAGACAACCAGTCTAGCATTGAGGCGCCGGCAATTCCCGAACCTCATGAAGAGGAGCAAGAAGAGTTTTACAAACTCAAGGACATGACTGGGTTCAACAACCAGTATGAAGAGACATGGCAGGATCTCAGTGCAGTCTCTCCAGGGGAGGGGGTGGACAGCTACCCTTCGAGTCCACCCATCTCCCCCAGACGACTTATCCCTCTACAACTACCCTCCATGCGCCAGGGTCGAAACGTCGACACTTCTCTCCCCCCCCCCCCCAGTGGGCCTGTACCCAACTTCACCTTAACCCTGCCTCTTCACAGATTAATAAACTCTGTGCGCTACCAGAAAACAGCAAACACTTGTAAATCCATGAGAGACAGGCCCAATTGTGAGACTGGTGTTATTGTAAACCACGACCAGTTTACTAAGGACATTACTAAGTGAAATTTATTGTTTAAATTTATCCTTTTGATTTCCCTCTTTATACATCTGTTCTAATTCACAAGCACTCGTCTTCTTCACACTCCCCTTGGAGCAACACTTCTTTCTGTTTTGAAGCATTATTTACAGTGATCTGTTATAATAACTATGAAATTAAACGGTCACTATTGCAGCTATTTTTGGTGCTTGTGTGTCATTTTGAGGATATATATTTAATTGAATTGAGACTGAATTGGAGTACATTTAGGATGCAATTTGATTTCTATGTGTATCATGCATATAAATGTTGACTTAATGAATAACGTTCAGAGGTAAAATCAACTAGAAACAGTCTAGGACCATTGTCTTCTATACCGAACATTACCCAGGTCCGTGGACTATTATGAGTCACCCCATTATTTCATAATGGCTCGGAGTATCGGGCTTAAAGCCGAAGGTGCAAATCTCAGTCATCAATATGCCATTCACAGGTGATGCCCTATTTGGTCAGACAGTGGATGATACCCTTCAGCAATTAAAGAAATATACCAGTGGCAACACCCTGTGAGAGTTCTTTAGAGGAAGGGGAAGAGGCCAGCCTCCCAGAGGGGGAGGACCAACAGGCAAGTGGCTTGAGAAACATCCAACCCCACCACGAAACACCTGTGGGAGGCAGGATAAAGGGATTCCTGCACAAGTGGGGAAAAAAGTACCTTTGACAATTGGGGTTTGAACATATGTCATGGATACCGCATAGAACTACTCAAAGAACCTCCACAAATCCCACCCATAACCAAAGACGTTCCTGGGACAGGAAATCATACAACTCAGAAATGAGGTCAGAAAACACTTGCAAAAAAGAGACCTAGAAAAGATCTCAGGCAGAGAAACAAACCAGGGAAACTATTCCCCCTACTTTCTGGTGCCAAAACAAGATCTGACTTTGAGGCCAATCCTAGACCTCAGATTTCTAAAAAGTTCATCCGTACACAACACTTCAAGATGACATCTCTGCAAGGAGTAATACAACTCCTATGAAAGGGGGATTATATGGCCACTTAGATATAAAGGAAGCTTTTCTACATGTACCTATGAACGAATGACACAAATTCCTCAGATTTGTTCTGGACAAGGTGCAGTACCAATTCAGGGTGCTACCATTTGGTATAAAGTCAGCACCAAGAGTATTCGCAAAGTGCTTAGTGGCAGCAGCAGCCCACGTAAGAAGATCAGGAATCTAGGTCTACCCATACTTAGATGATTGGCTAGTAAAGGCTCAGTCAAAAGAAAGATTTCACAAGGACATATAAACAGTGATTACCACGCTGCAACGCCTTGGTTTCACAATAAATCACTAGCAATCTTACCCATACCCAGAACAAGTAAAGGTGTTCCTGGGAGCAACCTTGAACTCCAGGACCGCACAAGCATATCCAGTCCAGAAGAGAGCAGAGGCAATTGCAGAGCAGACTCGCCTTTACCAGAGGGGTCGTTCTCTTACAGTGAGGACTGTCACAAAACTCATGGGCTTGATGGCATCATGCATCCCACTCACAAGGCACGCGAGATTTCATATGCGCCCTGTTCAGGAGTGGATCTACATAAAATGGTCACAAGGTGCTGGGTGGATCTAGTGGTGGTGACAGCAAATGTAGAAACAGAAATACAATGGTGGAAATCAACAAACGTGGCCGTGGGGGACCATTCAAGACACCAGCTCCCACGGTGACCATAATGACTGATGCACCCCACAACGGTTGGGGAGCGCACACAGGCAACCTGAAGGTACAGGGATTATGGAACAGCACGGATGCAGTAAAACACATCAGTTATCTGGTGATGAAAAAGGTATTCCTAGCCCTAAAGGCTTTCCAACCGCACGTAACAGGTCAGGTTGTACTGATCCAAACGGACAACACAACACCCATGTTCTTTCTAAACTAACATGGGGGGAATCAAATCTTTCACCCTGTCCAAACTAGCCCAGGATATATGGATATGGACAATCTAAAAACAGATCACACTGCAGACAGTCCACCTGCCAGGAAAAGAAAACACGGGGCAAACAAACTAAGCAGGCAGGACAGCACCTCCCACAAATAGGAGATGAAACCGGAGATACTGGAAAAAATCTTCAAAGCCTGGGGCACACTGCAGAAGTATACCCCAAAGAACCCAAAATGCCAACACTTTGCCTCCAGGGTTCCACACCACCAGTCAGAGGGTGGAATGCCTTGTCAATAAACTGGTCAGGGAAATTAGCTTTCGCTTCCTCCGATTCCCCTGATTCCAAAGGTACTGGACAAAGCCAGACAACCAGGGACAAGGCTCATCCTCATGGCCCCACAATGGGCCAGACAGACCTGGTACTTGGACCTACTAGAAATGGCCAGGGGACAAATGATCACAATCAGAACAGGTTCTGCTAACAATGCAAGACAGGAAAATGTACCACCCGGAGCCAACCCCACCCAGCCTAGCAGCATGGCTCCTGAGTATCTAGAGTTCAGACTTCTACAGCTTCTACCCAGGACAATGGAACTCCTAAGAGAAGCAAGAAAACCAAGCATAAGGAAATGTTATTCTGCAAAATGGAGACAACACATTTACTGGTGCACAGATAACCGGACAATGGAAACTAGGACAGAACTAGAAACGGTATTAACATACCCTACTCACCTGTTAGATAAAGGGCTAACCTATACATTGCTAAAAGTACACCTGGCAGCAATAGTAGCCTACGCCAGGGGTACTTCAAGTAATAGCTTCTTCACATCCCCAGTGGTGAAGAAATTCCAGACGTTCCAGCAACATTGTGAAACTTGAACAACGTGCTAACGCGGTTAATGACAGAAGCTTTGGAGTCTGTGCACAAATTGAATCTAAGATCTCCCACTCTTAAGACAGCCTTTCTGATTGCGATCAAATCGTTACACATAGTCAGTGAGCTTCAAGCGTTGACGATACAGGAACCATACCTTCAAATCCACAGGGACAAAGTGGTCCTCAGAACCAACCCACACTTTCTGCCCAAAGTGTTGACCCAAGTTCATGTCAACCAAAGGATAGAGCTACCAACTTTCGTCAAAGAACCTAAAAGACAGAGGGAAAGAGCCCTGCACACATTGGCTGTATGGAGGGCTTTAATGTACTATCTGCAAGAAACAAGGGAGTTTTGTTAAGGCAACCAGTTGTTTGTCTCCTTTGCCCAAGCAAGGATTCGCCGCCAAAAAAAGGAACAATTGCAAGATGGATAGTGGAAACAATATAAACTTGCTATTCCAGGGTGGCAAAGCCTTTACCGATGTGCCCCAGGTCACACTCCACTAGGAAAAAAGGCGCACCACTGGTATTCTTAGCAAACATCCCCATTGACGAGATTTACATAGCAGCTACAAGGGCGTCACCACACACCTTTGTAAAACATTGTGTCGACATTCAAATGAACAAGGAAGCACGGGTGGGACTGAAGGTACCACAACACCTGTTTGCTAACAGTTCCTCATTTCATCCCAACCAACCCAAGGTAAGGGATACCACTATATAATCTAATGCACAGCATGTGAATCCTGGCAAGGGGTCATGCTGCAAAACTAAATGGTTACTTACCAGCAGGAGTAGTTTTGCTGCTTGAAGAGTTTTCTGGATGCACATGTAACCCACCCGCCTCCCCAGAAATGGGAAATTAAGCGACCAGGTGGAATATAAAAAAGAGGAGGAAGGAGAAAAGAGGAAAATGAAAGAAAAAAAAATCTGAAAATGGGGACTATGCACAGTAAGTTCTGGAGTGCCGTCTGGCATCACACAGGGGATGGCCATACCACCAAATGGTGGTCGATGACACCCACAACAACAAAAAACACTAGATGGCGGAGTAATGCACAGCATGTGAATCCAGAAAACTCTTCAAGCTGCAAAACTACTCCTACTGGTAGGTTACCATTTCGTTTCTCAATAAACATAGACAAATTGGCACCGATACTGGAGAAGGAGAATCTTTTTTAGGAGCAAGAGTAAAAACTCTGGAAGCCAAAGCTTTTCCACAGTGACAAGACAATCCAAGAGAACACTGCAAACTCGCTTATAGGACCAGGGTCAGTCTCAGACAGTGAGGACCGTGGGAAAGGTGCTAGGCCTGATTGCTTCCTGCATCCCTCTAATTCCATATGCAAGGCTACACATGAGACCAAATCAGGAGTAGATTCAAAGACCATGGTCACAAGCAACAGGGACTTTGGAAGGTCCAATTGTTTTTACATAAAGTGCCCAAGAAAATGGCATGGTGGAACAAAGAGAACATAACATTTGACAGACCTTTTACACTACCAACCCCAACGTTATCTATCACCATGGACTCCTTGCACATGGGATGCGGAGACTTCACATCAGAGGGGATCTGGAAACCAGGAGAAGTGGCTCGACACCTAAATATACTGGAATTAAAGACTGTATCCTAGCCCTCAAAGCGAAAGTATGGGGAAAGTAGATATAAATACCGACACAGCGCAACAACGGTTTACCTCCGCAAACCGGGAGGTTTGAAGTCCTTCGCCCTATGACAAATGCCACAGAGAATCTGGAGGTGGGCTATCCAAACAAAGATAACCCTAACGTCAATACTCCTGTCAGGAGTGGACACCCTTGAAGCGGAAAAGCTCAGCAGACAAGCAACCATCTCTCATGAATGGGGAACTAAATCAGAGTTCTCGTAGGAGTATTCCAGGTGTGGGGGACACTAGAAGTGGACCTGATTGCAACTTCTCAGAACTCAAAATGCCAAATCTTTACATCTAGGCACCCACACTGCCACTCCCTGGTGAATGCCCTGTCGATAGACTGGTCAGGAAAATTTGCATATGCTTTTCCACCCATCCCACTAATACTGTTGGTAATAAACAAGTGCAAACAATTGCACAATACACTAATCCAGATATGCCCCCCAAGGGGCGAGGCAACCATAGTTTTCCGATCTAATGGTGACGGCACGAGACAACATGCAATGACTGCCAGTCTCGCACGACCTGCTATCCATGCACCAGGGTAACGTTCTCCTCCCAGAACCCAATACCCTGAGCTTTGCAGCATGGCTCCCGAGGACATAGAATTTGGACGTTTAGGTCTTCCAGAGAGCAATGGAAGTACTAAGGGAAGCATGAAGGCCAACTACAAGAAAATGCTGCACTGCCAAATGGTAAAGCTATGTGAGGTGGTACCAAAGGTCTGGCTTGTTTAAAAGCAGAACACAGGACATTAGTCATCAGATACCTAACTCATCTAGTGTATATCAAACTAACCTATGCCTCGCTGAAGGTTCACTTGGCAGCAATAGTGGCCTATCCGAAGGGTTACATAGGCAGAAGTTTCTTCCCAGTCAGAAGTTTACTAGAAGGAGTTAAGAGGATAGCCCTGCCAAGATGCACACCAACACCTATGTGGAACCTAACGTGATGCTAACACAACTTACGAGAGACCCCCTTTGAACCACTCCACAGAGCACAATTTAAATGTCTCACTAAAACGGCCTTAATTGCAATTACATCACTGCGCAGGGTAAGAGTTGCAAGCGCTTACCACCCATGAACCATACTTGCAAAAACACAAGGACAGGGTAGTCATGATAACCAACTAAAATTTTCTATCAAATGCCATATCCGTTTTACATAAACCAAACTATCCAAATGCCAAGTTTCTTTTAGGAGCTGAAGACTCGAGCTGAAAGATGCTGTATGTAAATAGACCTGTAATGTATTACCTGGAGAGCACAAAAACCAATGAGGAAAAGAAGCCAGTTCTTTGTATCTTTTGAAGACGAGAACAAGAGATCACCAGTAACAAAGTGTACCATCACAAGACGGATAGCTTATACAATGCAGATGTGTCACAAAGCTGACATACAAGTGGAAACAAAGCCCAGAGTATCCTTCACCAGGAAAAAGGGTTCCACCCTAGTCTTCCTACTATACGTCCCATTAAGTGACACATTCATGGCTGCTACCTGGCCATCAGTCCATACATTCATGAGCCACTATTGAGTAGCTATCCAGGTGAATAGAGAATCACAAGTGGGACAAAAGGTACTAAAGCATTTGTTTGCAAGTTTAAGTTCATTTCAGACCAACCACTGCAATGAACAGATGTGGCTCCACAGTCCATGCACAGCATTTGAATCCAGAAAAGGTTCATGCTGCAAAACAAAATGTTTACTAACTGGTAGGTGTAGTTTTGCAGCTTGAAGAATTTTATGAATTCACATGCCACCTACCCACCTCCCCAGGTAATAATGTGTTACAAAGCAAACAATCTGAAGATGGTGACCACGCACAGGAGCTTCCAGAGCAAGCATCTGACATAAGAAGAGATGAACAAGGCACCAAATGGTAACGAGACAATGCCCAACAAGAACAAAAAAAGGAAAGCGGACTACAAGGGGAGAATTCCGGATTCAACCACTGAATGACTGAATAATGCTCAGCATGTGAATCCAGAAAATTTTTCAAATTCAAAAACTACTCCTACCAGTAAGTAACCATTTTGATTTTTGGAAATTGGGTATTATGGTAACCAGGGAAGCTGTTACTTTACACCTTATCATTGTCATCCCAGCAAAAAAGATGGGTAGGTTGTGTTTTAAGATTGGGATTTGTGTTTATACTTCAAATTCCCCAGTCTCGCTTCCCCAGTCTCGCTCCCTCTGCTTCCCCAGTCTTGCTCCCTCCGCTTCCCCAGTCTCGCTCCCTCCGGTCTCGCTCCCTCCGGTCTCGCTCCCTCCGCTTCCCCAGTCTCGCTCCCTCCGGTCTCGCTCCCTCTGCTTCCCCAGTCTCGCTCCCTCCGCTTCCCCGGTCTCGCTCCCTCCGCTTCCCCGGACTCGCTCCCTCCGCTTCCCCGGTCTCGCTCCCTCCGCTTCCCCGGTCTCGCTCCCTCCGCTTCCCCGGTCTCGCTCCCTCCGCTTCCCCGGTCTCGCTCCCTCCGCTTCCCCGGTCTCGCTCCCTCCGCTTCCCCGGTCTCGCTCCCTCCGCTTCCCCGGTCTCGCTCCCTCCGCTTCCCCGGTCTCGCTCCCTCCGCTTCCCCGGTCTCGCTCCCTCCGCTTCCCCGGTCTCGCTCCCTCCGCTTCCCCGGTCTCGCTCCCTCCGCTTCCCCGGTCTCGCTCCCTCCGCTTCCCCGGTCTCGCTCCCTCCGCTTCCCCGGTCTCGCTCCCTCCGCTTCCCCGGTCTCGCTCCCTCCGCTTCCCCGGTCTCGCTCCCTCCGCTTCCCCGGTCTCGCTCCCTCCGCTTCCCCAGTCTCGCTCCCTCCGCTTCCCCAGTCTCGCTCCCTCCGCTTCCCCAGTCTCGCTCCCTCCGCTTCCCCAGTCTCAGTCCTGAAACCATATTGCCAACGCACTAGCCTCAAGCAGGCTCTTTGATTTGCAGAAAACAGGTTAGTTCGTCCCAAATTATTCAAATTTTAAGTAAATCTTTAACCGCCTTGTCTGGCTATGTTGACGTGATTAAGTACATTTATAAATGTATACCACTTCGATTACTGGGCTCATTTACAAAATTATTTAATACCCCAGTGTTTAGAAGTACCTGACAAACAACTGTTTAATCAACCTTCTTTACCTGAAGTGCTCTACTAACAAAGCATTGCTACAGGAAAACTAAATTTGCACCTTTTGAATAGAAGCAATAGCCCTGTGTACATTATACACAAGCATGCAACATCTACAAGTCAAAGGTTTTAATGTGGTATTAACCATTCATCAATTGAAAGTCGAAACTAGGTGTAAAAAAAAAAAAAAGGCAGTGGAGTCCATTTACTTTAGCAGCTCTGGAGGCGCCAACTGCTGCTTTTCAGCCCTGGTCCCAAAGCCGCCGCTGATGACTGAATGCATACAAGTGGAGGATACTGAATTGGAGTCAAAACTTGGGCCCCTTCACGAGAAGAGCCATTCAGAGAAGGCTACTCGTGTTATTATCCAGCAAACTAGTTGTATTGAAATGTATTTTCAGCAAAGCTAACTTTCTTTATGCAGAACAATGTCCAATCGATCTCCAATTGCAGGCGACACACTTTTTGTGAGTATGCGGGTGAGCAGTTCTGAATGCAGGTGACACCGCACTTTGCGGGTGAGTTGACTGGTCTGAATATGTTACCACATAGGTAGAAAACCATTTTTCCTTGGGGTGGCTGTTTGGATGCTTAAGATTTTGATGGTCTTTTCTTCCTGCTTGGTGTGTACCTTGGTATTGCTGGGATCGCAAAGGTACAGATAATCTTCTCCTCTGGCCCTGCTGTGCTTGGTTTGAGACTCTGACATGGGTACAATAGATTCCTTCCACCCCATCATCTTGTGTTCCCTGTACATGCCTCTTGGGTACAGAGAAGAGTCCTTCCGACCATGTATCTGGTGTGTTGTGTGTTGGTGTAAGGTGATTCCCCTTGATGTCTACAATCTAACAAACCCTTCTCTCTCTTCCAGAGTCTCAATGAGCTCACCTGCCGCTACGAGAACAAGACTCATTTGATCTGTGACCTGGGGAACCCCATGAAGTCAGGGACGAGTGTGAGTACAGTAGTGGGATTGTGCTCCGGTACTGCTTGCCCGTGGGGTAGAAAGAGTAGAGCCACGGGGCACGTCTCTCAACCTTTCATTGCCTCTCCACAAGTCCACCCACAACCCATTTTCCGCAGCTTGAGTGTGTGCAAACACCTGAGGGGCAGAAGCAATTTTGATTGCATCGGATTTCCAAGAAGGTGTGATTGTAGAGGGAGGTGCAGCCCGATGTTGTGAAATGGTTGCCTGTCCTCAGTACCTACCCTCATGACTCCTCCGCTGGCCCTTGTGATTTTACGGTTTCAAGCACTAGTCTTGTAAATCAGTTCCCCTGTTTAACATGAACTGATCTTTGTGTTTTTTTTTTTTTTTTTACATTAATTGGGCAATATACATGCTCGTGTCCTGATCCTAGACCAATTAAAGTTTCCTTGTCGGGTCTGCAGAGTGGTAACCTACATGTGCGTCTTTGTGCCTTGTGAGAGATGTTTGAAGCTGCCATGGCATCCAAACACGGCCTATTTACACCGTTTAATAGTTTTTTCAAGTCAGTAAAATCCCAAACCCTCTCAAATATAAATCAGAATTGTATAGGCCTCCCAAGATTGCAGTGTGCTTAAACCCTGTCTTCTCCCCCCGAGCGAGACTTCGCGGTATCCGCACCTGTCTGACAGCCAGTTCCGTTTCCTTTTAATGTGTCCCTAGTTTCCACCCAAAGCTTCCTGTGTGCAGAATGTAGAGCTGAAGGGTCTGATTTACTATTGTGTGCTCAGACCTGGGGAAAGAGGATAAGCGAGATTGACTGGCACCTCGCCGAACAGCTGACCTGCGTTTATTGTGTGCTGCCAATGTCAGTTACTCCTAATAATTTTAGGCATGGAAGTATTTGCAATTTCCTCAAAATGGAATGTCTTCCAGAGTTATAGATTCCCTCTCCCACCAAAAAGTTAATTGAAGCTATGGATCAGGCTTCTAAATATGCAGAGAAAACCCCATTTAATGATTTACAGACTTGCGAGGGGGAAGCAGACGGTTTGGTGTTTGTTGCTCATGGCAGTGCTGCACTGTGTGCTCAAAAGCAGAAATATTGTGTTCGTTTCACACGTGTGGTTCGCCCCTGCACCCTGCCGCACCGTCTGCGTGTGCCCTGAGTTGCCGACCCATTTCTATCTTTGACCTTGAGGATTTGACCCTCCTCCACATTGATCCCAGTGGCTTCAATCGTCTGTGCCTTACTCCCTCCCTCGCAAGCTGTACACGAATGTTTCATCCCACTGTCCTCCATTACACCGACCCGCGCAGACCTTCGGATATTTAGGCTTTCTCCCCTCCATCCTAGGTTCGCTGATCTTCAGTCTGTTCCCTTCAGCAGACTGAGGCTCGCCCCCCCCCCCCCCTCCCGTATTTCGCGCACATGTTTGGAGACAGGCAGTGTGTTTTGACTGTCTCTGAAACCCACCTCCCCTCTGCTGCCCCACAATGGATGTCTGTCTCCTCGGCATCCATTTTCTAGCTGCTGCGCCGCCCACCCTCTATCCCTCCGTCCCTATTTCGTGCAACCACGTCATTAAAGTCTCGGCTGCTGGGGTGGGGGCCGATTCTAACCCGTTCCCTCTCCCAGGCAGCTGTGGGCCAGCTGTGAGCAGAAACTCCTGGACAGACTAGATTCCAGAGTTGCAGCTAGGCCTGACGCGCATGCACGTTACTTATTATGATTATTAAAAAGCCAGTTAATAATATATATAATCTCTTTTCTCCTTCTCCCCCCTCCCCGACATCACTCCTCTTACCATCTCACTTCACATTTCTTTCTCCGATATTCTCACTTTCTTTTCTCATCACTGCCTTTTTTTTCTCCTCTCACTTTCTGTCCCTTTATTTTTCTGTCCCCGGCGCTCTGTCTCGTCCTTTATTTCACTGTCCTTTTCTTGCTACATCTCTCTTGGCCCCTCAACTCTAATCTCCCTTTTATTTCTTCTACCTCTTCCCCTTTCTCCATCTCTCAATATTTGTCTCACTCCCCACTTCTCCCATGTGCCTCTGTCACCATCTCTTCATTACCATTCTGCACCTTTCCTACCTGCTTCTTTGCAATTGCCATGACTTCTCATTGATTGGGCACTTTTCTGGCTTCTATTTTGCTTGTCCTCCTGGCCTCCCACTCTTGTTCAATCTTTCCCCCTTTTTATCTGGTCTCCTCTTCTCCTCTTCTACTTTTTACTTCCTTGTCCCATCATTTGACCCATGCCATGCCCTCCTCTCCACCTTTTCCCTCCCTCCCTCTTGGTATCCTTTTGACTTCGTTTTCCTCTCACATTCTGATTCGCCATGTCTTCTTGATTTCACCCTCTCACTCGTTTCGATATGCCTTCTGTCCTCACACTCTTATTTTCATGCTTGTTCTTCCTCCTGTCTCTTCCTTTTATGTCATCCCTATGTTCCTGAATCTGTTTTTCTGCTTCCCTGGCCTCTTTCTCTACGTTCCTTGTATCATTTCCCCTCTTTTATTCTTCTTGTTCTCAATCTTTATCTTCTCTGTTGCTCAACACCTCCCTTATTCTGCCTCTTCCCTTTCTCTGGTCTTTCTTGTCTCCGTTCTTTCTTGCTTATCCTCTTAACTCACTGCAGCTGCGGGGTGGCCTGCGATTCACTGTGCCCAGTCTGCAGGACTCCAAGAAGAACATCCAGTTTGACTTCCAGATCCACAGGTCAGTACTGCAGGAGCCCAAGCGGGTGGTGGTGAAGGGCACAAATGTGTGATACTGGCCCTGCGCTTCCCAAAGAGCTAGTAAAACAAAATGGAGGGGCTGACCGTGGTACTGGAGGCGGGGGGTCAAGTTCCTGCTAGTTAATGTAACTAAACACAATTTCTGTACTGACCACAGCAGAATTCAATCAAATTAAACTGCCTCTCGATTGCTGTGCAATTTTTGGCTTGTTGGTAAACTTCCATTTTACATTTGAGTAGAGATTTGGCATGCAAAGTTTTGTGCCCAATGATTGAGGGGCCCTCTGCGAGGTGGAGGTGAAGGTGGTCGTTTGTCTTGTTCTCTTAGTGTGAAAGTGGGCATGTGAGGTGATCCATTCTTTTGAATTATTTGTTTTTCTCCTTTAAGTAAGAACCAGAATAACTCGAAAAGTGAGATGGTGGCCTATTCCCTGGACGTCCAAGCTTTCGCCACCATGTCTATGTATGGGTGAGTAGTCCAGCCTCTTGTCACTTGTAGGCCTACGGTTGTGCCAAGAGGCGTCACTTCATTAGAAGTGTGAGGAGTTTTGTTCATTTCGGGTAGTAAATAGTCAAATGTTAGACGCTAAACAATGCCACCATTTCCACCTCTTTTTCTCGACCTTGCTCAGAACTCTTTCTGTACTTAACTGGTTTTGACAATATTTTTCCAAGCACTTGGCCCCCGCATAGACAGGATGTTATTTGTGTAGAGAGCCAGACTGAAAATAGAAATTATTCCTAGAAACAGTTCAAACTAGCCGCACGCTGCAGGAGGACGCTTCTAAAATTGTCATGAGGACTGTCATGGTTGGGTCATGGCTTCCCAACCTGCTCTGAAAGTAGCCTGCAGCCTACCGGGGAAAGCCACTTTGGCAGATAGTTAGCCTGGCCCTCTTTGTATAGAGCTGCATGCCACCCCTTGCTCACCCCAAAACTCTTAAAACGAGTCCAAAGAGCTCGTATAGAGGGAATAGGGCAGGGCTGGGAGTGAACAAGATGATGACTTAAGGTGAAGTCTTTAAGGCCCCTGTGTACTGAGAGCTAGGTTTCCAGTGATCCTACCAGTAGTTCGTCAGCATGGCTGGAAGGAGCGACTCTCGTGTAAAGAGCGCAGGGTTGCCAGCTTGATGCAGGTGACCTAACAACCAGCTTCTGCAGTCTTAAAGACTCTGGATAAGGTAATTCCACCTGAAAATTGTCTTGGATGATCGTGCCCCGTGTGGTTTTGGCGCTCACTAATAACAGTATTATTTCTATTGGTCTTTATCGTTATGGTGCTCAAGGGAGGGGTAATCATCCAATCCCCCAAAGTTAAGATCCCTAGAGATCTATCTGGAAATTATCTGCATGCCCGAGCAGACATGATATAGTTATCAGTTTTCATAATTATGAATTACAAACATCGCACAGTACTGGTTATTCAGAAATTCTTTTGATTTATTTTCTTTCTGTGGTTGATTCAGCCAACCCGTTTTTCGTCGTCTGGGATTGAGACCCACGACTTCCTCAGGGCTGTGAGTCACAGCGGCCAGACGCTACCACGTTTGTGCACTACACAGTGCCACAACGAGCCGAATACTGGATGCTCGTTTTATACCCAATCACTGACACCACGCGATATAACGTGGGTGTCAGCTTTCAGAGGAAACTGAAAATTAGGAGTTGAAAGCTTTCAATATTTTCCCTGCCTAAATAACGGCTGGGACGGAATTATAACCAGCAGAAAGGCAGATCGTATTTTCTCAGATCAACACAGCCCTGAGGAAGTCGTGGGTCTCAATCCCAGACGACGAAACACGTGTTGGCTGGATCAACCACAGAAAGAAAATAAATCAAAAGAATTTCTGTATAACCAGTACTGTGCGATGTTTGTAATTCATAATTATGAAAACTGATAACTATATCTTACTCCAGTATTGGAACTTTCATAGATTCCCATTGCTTGTATCATTCCCCGTCGTCGAGATGGGAGTCCCCGGTAAATAAAAAATACCATAGAAATAGGTACAAAAGAAGAAAAAGGCCTAGGCCTCATCTCGTTTTGTAGCATATCCACCTCTTTTTGTAAAAGAGACCAAATGAAATGAACAACCAATCAGAACAGCCTCACCTCATAGAACCTTCCTGAAAGAGCCTCCGAGCCTCAGATTTTCGTAGCCGTTGTGTAACAGTGTAACAGAATATGCTGAAGGCTGAGCTTTCCCAGGGGAGGAGGGTGGGCGCATGGGAATCTATGAAAGTTACCAATACTGGAGAACCAAAGTTACAGGTAAGTAACTTGTTTTCTTACTCCAGTATTGGAACTTTCATAGATTCCCATTGCTTGTATCAGAATAGCTAGCAGTCAGAACGCACATTTTGTGTAATACATTGTTATAAACCTTGCCAAATGCATACAGTCATCAGAGCTACAAGATATCAAAAAGTAGTCAGTGAACATCATGATTTACAAAATGTGCTAACAACCAATAAAAGGAAGGAGGGTTAGATGGGAAAGCTCACCACTTATTTAAAGAGGTTCCTCAGGACTGCCTGTCCCACTGCAGCGTCACTCCGCGTGGAGGAGTCCAAGCAGTAATGCTTCGGGAAAGTATGGGCACTGCTCCATGTTGCTGCCCTGCAAATGTCTTTGATCGGCACTCCGGCGAAGAGAGCAGCTGAAGAAGAGATGGCTCTCGTAGAGTGCGCCCGGACTCGCCCTTCTAGGGGCTTACCAGCCGCTTGGTGACAGTATTGGATCGCGCTGGCAATCCATCTCGCAACCCCCTGCTTCGAAAGAGGGAAACCCTTGCGAGGGGCACTGAAAGCAACAAAGAGTTGTGTAGATCTTCTGAAGTCCTTGGTACGTTGAAGGTAAAATTTCAGACACCTTTGAACGTCCAGCGAGTGAAGAGTCCTCTCCGCTGGAGTAGTGGGTCGAGGGAAAAAAAAAAGATTTGAGAATCACTGGTTCATTCAAATGAAAGTCTGAAGGGACCTTCGGGATAAATTTTGGATTTGTTCTCAGAATCAAAGTCTCTTTTTTAAACTGTAAGAACGGCTCCTTAATCGTGAGAGCGTGCAGTTCACCTACCCTCCTGGCCGATGTTAAGGCGAGAAGGAGGGCCACTTTCCATGAGAGAAATTTCAGGTCCACCCTATGAATTGGTTAAAAAGGCGGCCTCATGAGTTGAGTAAGGACTAAGTTAAGCTGCCACAGAGGTGGTGGAGGTCTAACTGGTGGAAAAACTCTAAAAAGACCTTGTGTAACTTGTGTAACGATATATCTGTAAGAGACAGTAGTTAGTGACAGATTCCTTACCTTAGAATATCCCCAGGCGTCAGGCTGGATCCGGAAAGTTTTTTGCGTAGCAGTACCCTTGCGCGTCGGTAGGCGGCGTCGTGCGGCTCCGCGTCCGTCGTCGGCGTCGTGATCGCCGGGATGACGTCGCGGGCAGTACTTGGGCGCCGCCCCTGCGCGCTGACGTCAGTTCTGTACACGACTTTCCGCGCCAGGAACGCAGAGCCATGCAAGAAGCTGACATAGGTGTCTGAAAAATACTAGGGCCCTGAAAGGGATGTCCTTAACCCTAGAAATCAGTTCGCAGAACGGGGAGGATGGGTGGGGCGGTAAGGAATCTGTCACTAACTACTGTCTCTTACAGATATATCGTTACACAAGTTAGTAACTTGTGCATCTGAAAGAGACACGTTAGTGACAGATTCCTTACCTTAGAATAGATACCCCAGCAATACCAACCCCGGTGGTGGGTCTGCGAACAAAGATCAGACAAGGAAGTCCTGGAGGACAGAACGGCCAAAGAAGCCGTCCCTCCGGACCTGACTGTCAAGGCAGTAATGCTTTGTAAACGTGTGCAGCGAGGCCCACGTAGCTGCCTGACATATAACCGGCAGCGGAACACCGCGGCCCAAGGCCGTTGTAGCAGCCGTTGCCCTGGTGGAATGGGCACGCAGCCCAACAGGAGGCTCCTTCTTAGCCAAAGAATAGCAGGTCTTGATGCACAAGGTAACCCAGCGGGAGATGGTCCTCTTGTGCACCGCCCGACCTTTTTGGCGCCCACGTAGCCAACAAAGAGCTGGTCATCCACCCGGAAGTGTTTTGTGCGGTCAATATAGGAGGAGAGCGCACGTTTTGGGTCCAGACGGTGGAGCCTCTCTTCCTCTCTGGAAGGATGCGGAGGCGGAAAGAAGGTGGGCAAAGTGATGGTCTGCCCAATGTGGAAAGCAGTAACCACCTTTGGCAAGAAGGACGGACACGTCCGAAGAACAACCTTGTCTGGATGAACAGACAGAAAGGGAGGTTTGCAAGATAGAGCCTGGAGCTCACTCACCCGCCGAGCGGAGGTGATGGCCACCAGAAAGGCTGTCTTCAGAGTCAGAAGACGAAGAGGACAGTTATGTAGAGGCTCAAAGGGAGCGCACATTAAAAGGTAAGAACCAAGTTCAAGTCCCACTGAGGCATCACAAACGGAACAGGAGGGAAGAGGTGTGTAATGCCTTTTAAGAACCTGTTAACAACAGGGGACTTGAAAAGGGAGGGCTGGTCAGGGAGCCTGAGGAAGGCCGAGATAGCACAAAGATAACCCTTGATGGTACCCAGGGCAGAACCCTGTTGGGCCAGAGAGAGAAGGAACAGAAGGACCTCAGAAAGAGGGGCAGAAAGGGGATTCACAGCCTTTGCTGTGCACCATGCCACAAATTTGTTCCACCTGCAGGCGTATACCACCTTAGTGGAGGGACGCCTGGCTGCCAGAATCACATCACAAACTTTGGGAGGCAAGTCGAAAGGAATCAACTGCCGCCGCTCAATCTCCACGCAAGCAGGTGTAGACTGGACAGGTTCGGGTGGAGGACCGTCCCCTGCTGCTGCGACAGAAGATCCTCCCGAAGAGGCAGACGGATCGGGGGATCTACGCTCATATTGAGTAGCTCGGGATACCAAACTCTTCGAGCCCAGTCCGGAGCCACAAGAATGACTTGGGCCCGGTCGTGCCGAATCTTCTTCAACACTCTGGGTAGAAGTGGTATAGGCGGAAAGGCGTACAATAGACCGCAACTCCACTCGTGACGAAAAGCGTCGCCGAGCGAGTGCCGCCTTGGAAATTCCAACGCGCAGAACTGATGACATTGCGCGTTCTCTTCGGTGGCGAATAGATCTAACCAAGGCTCTCCCCACTGTAGAAAGAGTCCTTGCGCCACTTCCGAGTGAAGACGCCATTCGTGATCCATCATGCACCGGCGGCTGAGTTCGTCCGCCCTGGCGTTCAGGGAACCTGCCAGGTGTTGAACCATCAGGAACATGCCCTGATGTTCCAGCCATGTCCAGAGGCGCAGAGCCTCCTGACAAAGGGTCCACGACCCCACCCCGCCTTGTTTGTTGCAGTACCACATGGCGGTGGTGTTGTCTGTGAACACCTGCACTACCTTCCCTTTGACAGAGGGAAGGAATGCCTTGAGTGCAAGTCGGATCGCCCGGAGCTCCAGAAGGTTGATATGGAACCGGGACTCCGCCGGAGACCAGAGGCCTCTGATCTCCGCCTCTCCCATGTGACCGCCCCAACCCAGAAGGGACGCGTCCGTCACAACTGTGTGCTCTGGCTGGGGAATGGAGAGGGATCTGCCCATGACCCATTGCCGGTTCGAGAGCCACCACTGCAACTGTCTTGAAGTCCCCTCCGAGATCTGGACGTGATCGGACAGGTTGCCCTGGTGCTGCGCCCACTGGAACTTCAGGTCCCACTGCAGAGCCCGCATATGCCATCTGGCATGATTGACCAGCAGGATGCCATGAGGCCCAGCAGCCTCAGGGTCATCCGTGCCGAAACCCAGGATAAAGGCTGAAAGATCGGAATCATAGCCTGAATATCCCGGACTCGCCGTTCGGGAGGATAGGCCCGAAACTGCGTCGTGTCCAGAACCGCTCCGATGAAAAGGAGCTCTGGAGAAGGAATCAGATGCGACTTCGGCACATTGATGGAGAACCCCAGAGAGTGCAGGAGTTCGGCCGTAGTCTGGAGGTGGGAGACGACTGCCTGGGACGAGCCCGCCTTCAGCAGCCAGTCGTCGAGGTAGGGGAAGACTGAAACCCCTGCCCGGCGCAGATGAGCTGCGACCACCGCCATCACTTTCGTGAACACCCGAGGGGCACTGGTAAGGCCAAAGGGGAGCACGGTGAACTGAAAATGCTCGGGGCCTACCGTGAACCGAAGGTAACGCCGGTGGGCCGGCAGGACGGGGATGTGGAAATATGCGTCCTGCAAGTCCAACGCTACCAACCAGTCTCCAGGGTCGAGGGCAGTCAAGACCTGAGCTAGGGTGAGCATCTTGAACTTCTCCTTCCGGAGGAAGCGATTGACGTTCCGGAGGTCCAAGATAGGACGCATGTCCTCCTTGTCCTTTTTGGGCACCAGAAAGTAGTGGGAGTAGCAACCATGCCCTACTTCTGGGGTCGGAACATGCTCGATGGCCCTTTTGGTCAAGAGGGCCGTGACTTCCTTCTGTAGAAGCACCAAGTGATCCCCTGACATGCGGTGGAATTGAGGTGGCATGGCTGGGGGGGTGGTCTCGAAGGGGAGGGAGTAGCCACTTCGGACAATGTCAAAGACCCACCTGTCCGAGGTGATGGTGCGCCAGTGGGGAAGGTGATGGCGGACCCTGCCCCCTACTGGCGTGCTGTGCACCTGAAAGGAGGGACTAGGAGGGCTTGGAGGCCGCGGACGGGTTGGAGGTGGTGGCCTGACCCGCACGCTGGTTGCCCGATCCGCCACGGCGGAATCCACGTCCTCGGCCACGCGAAGACGCCTGCTGCGCGGGCCGGTGGCTGGGCTGCTGACGTGAAGGGGCGCCCCTACCATGGCCACGATAGGGGCGAAAAGCAGAAGTCAGCGGAGGGCGTGTAGCAGAAAGGCCCAGGGACTTGGCAGTAGCCCGTGAGTCCTTAAAGCGCTCCAACGCATGGTCTGCTTTGGACCCAAAAAGACCGACTCAATCAAAGGGCATGTCCATGAGAGTATTCTGGACATCCCCTGAAAAACCAGTGGTTCTCAGCCAGGCGTGGCGTCGGAGCGCCACCGTCGTTGCAATAGACCTGCCCAGCGAGTCGGCGGTGTCAAGGCCACAACGTATAGTGTATTTAGCCGCATCCCTTCCTTCCGCAATGGCGCGGGAAAGCAGTGTCTGGACCTCCTCAGGACACTGGGGCAAAACATCCGCCACCGAATCCCACAGGGAGTGGGTATATCGGCCCAAAAGACAAGCGGTGTTAACGGACCGCAAGCGAGCACTGGAGGAAGAAAAACCTTTCTTCCCAAACTGATCCAGGCGTTTGGATTCCCTATCCGGAGGGGCGGTAGGGAAGGCGGTTTGGGAAGCGGAGGCTTGGACAACCAAGCTCTCAGGAGTGGGGTGGACAGAGAGAAACAGGGGGTCGCCCGGAGCTGGGCGATGGCGTCGTGACACGTTCCGATCCACAGGAGCCCCTGTGTTGGGCTTGGACCAGGCGCCCAAGAGAACGTCAGTGAGGGCGTCGTTAAACGGCAGCAGTGTCTCCGCAGAGGAGGCTGCCGGCTGAAGCACCTCTGTCAAGATGTTAGGCTTGACCGTCAAAGTAGGGAGTTGGAGACGTAAGGCCCCAGCCGCCCTACGCAACACCGTACCAAAATTGGCTCCCTCCTCCGTAGCCACGGGAGGAGACAGCATGCCAATGTCAGGGGAAGTATCCAGACCACTGGCCTCCCCTAGACTCTCTGTCCAGTCCTCATCGTACTGACAGTGTCGTGTCAGAGGGTCATCAGACCCCTCCCAGTCCAACTGGTCCTCCTCTGGTTCAAAATAAGGAGGAGGAGGGACAGTTGGGACCCAAGGTCCCATCGGCGCCGGAGCCGGCGTCGAGCGACGTCGGTCCGGAGCCATGTCCGGAGCCGGAAGGAACTGGGGGACAACGCCGCCCGGAGCCCAGGGCGGCGTCGAGAACGGCACCGGAGACATCGGCGCCGGTGGAGGTGTCGTTAGGTCGACCGGCGTCGATGGGGGTTGTGGAGCCGGGATCGAGGCCGGGATCGAGGCCGGAGCCGTCGGCGACGCCGGAGCAACCCCATCAGGGCCCGCGGGGCCCGAAGGCGCACCGGAGGGGCCTGAAGGCCCGAAGAGGCGGGCCATGTCCGACAGGAATTCCTGCACTTTGGCCGGATCCGCCCCCGAACCCGGGAAGGGCGGGTATGGCGGGGGCGACTCCACAGGCATGTCCGGGGCCGCGGGGACGGTGCTGGGTGGGGCCTCAGCCGAGTCGCGAGACCGGCGAGGCGAAGTCCTAGAGCGATGATGCTTTTTGGACTTCTTGTGTTTCGACTTACCGGACGAAGAAGACTTCGACGCCGACGACCGGTGTGGACTCCGCGATCGACCCCTGGACCTCTCACGCGACCGGGGCTTCCGCGGAGCCGAATGCCGGGCCTCCAGGAGCTTTCGAGACCGCTCTCGCAAAGCTTTCGGGTTAAGGGCCTGGCAGTCGGTACAAGACTCCGTGTCGTGGCCTCGGCCGAGGCAGAAGAGACACTCCCAATGCGGGTCGGTGACGGACATCATCCGCGCACAGGCGCCGCAACGTTTGAAACCGGGCATCCCTACGACACCTTGAGAGATGAAAAAACAGTGAAAAAATTCACCAAAAAGTATGGTCAAAAAATGACCAGGGCACTGCTCTTCCAGGATCTGCGCTTGCTGGCGCGGAAAAAGAAGAACTGACGTCAGCGCGCAGGGGCGGCGCCTAAGTACTGCCCGCGACGTCATCCCGGCGATCACGACGCCGACGACGGACGCGGAGCCGCACGACGCCGCCTACCGACGCGCAAGGGTACTGCTACGCAAAAAACTTTCCGGATCCAGCCTGACGCCTGGGGATATTCTAAGGTAAGGAATCTGTCACTAACGTGTCTCTTTCAGATATATATATATATATATATATATATATATATATATATATATATATATATATGTATATATGTATATATGTATATATGTATATATGTATATATGTATATATATATATATATTTTATTCCAAAGTCCCCAAGGTTTGAAGATGCACTCTGTAGCAGACAAAAGAACCATTTATTTACAGCATACCAGCTTGATACATCCAGAACATATTATTCTTCTCCTGACGCGTTTCAGGCTCCATTGCCTTTGTTCACAGGAGTTACAAATGATGAAACAGAAAAAGCCTTAATTTACCGTACTTTTAAGTTCTGTCTTGCCCACTGATTGTGCTTCCCAGGTAAGTTTGTCTCTGTTGCATTATGGGACATGGTGTTCCCAGGCTTAATCACTCCCTCTAGTGGGTTTTGTTCCGTTATTTAATTTCGTATAAATCATTGTTGCCCTCCAGTGGGCCTCCGATTGTCTCTGCTGGTATTATTAACGCTGTCTGTTACCCGCTTAATTGAAGTTATGGCAAAGTTCCAGCTTCAGTGGTCCTCCGCGTCTGAGGCGGTGCATCTTCACGGCAGGGCTGCCGTGTTGTCATTTTGTATTCCAAAGTCCCCAAGGTTTGAAGATGCACTCTGTAGCAGACAAAATAACCATTTATTGACGTCATCAGCAGTGCATTGCGGGGGCGCGAGTTATAGTTAGCTGAACTAACTATAACGGGGGAATTTCTATGGTTTTGTACGAGTGAAATGTCCAACTAACTATAACTGTCCCTAAAACCTATGGTTTTTTCAGTGAATTTCAAAGGTTTTTTAAATGCTAATTTCTAACTATAACGTGCCTGAAACCTATGATTTTTTAAGTGAATTTCAAAGGTTTTTTAAATGCTAGTTTCTAACTATGCCTACAGAGGTAGGACATGTGAAGAAAGAATTCCCCAACTTAAAACGCACCACAGGGCGTGTTTGCGCACAGGTCACCTGAGGCCCGCCCCCTCCCTTCACCACTGTGCAAACGCGCCTTGTGGTGCGTTTTAAGTTGGGGGATTAGGTCACCTTGAATCCTGAGGGTCCCTGGGGCCCAACTAGCCCACTAGGTACTTCCAGTAAGCACCACAGGCCTGCGTTGCAACGCCTGTAACAAATTGTGCAGTTGTGTTTAGGTAGTGAAGAGGGTCGTGCTGGGGGTAGTGTTTTAGGGTTTAGGGTAGTGCAGTGGTATTCGGGCAGTGTAGGGGGTCTTGCTGGGGCTGGTGTTTCAGGGTTTAGGGCAGTGCAGTGGTGTTCGGGCAGTGTAGGGGGTCGTGCTGGGGGGTGTTTCAGGGTTTAGGGCAGTGCAGTGGTGTTCGGGCAGTGTAGGGGGTCGTGCTGGGGGTGGTGTTTCAGGGTTTAGGGCAGTGCAGTGGTGTTCGTGCAGTGTAGGGGGTGGTGTTTCAGGGTTTAGGGCAGTGGTGTTCAGGCAGTGTAGGGGGTCTTGCTGGGGTTGATGTTTCAGGGTTTAGGGCAGTGCAGTGGTGTTCGTGCAGTGTAGGGGGTGGCGTTTCAGGGTTTAGGGCAGTGGTGTTCAGGCAGTGTAGGGGGTCGTGCTGGGAGTGGTGTTTCAGGGTTTAGGGCAGTGCAGTGGTGTTCCGGCAGTGTAGGAGGTCATGCAGGGGGTGGTGTTTCAGGGTTTAGGGCAGTGCAGTGGTGTTCGGGCAGTGTAGGGGGTCGTGCTGGGGGTGGTGTTTCAGGGTTTAGGGCAGTGCAGTGGTGTTCGGGCAGTGTAGGGTGTCGTGCTGAGGGGTGGTGTTTCAGGGTTTAGGGCAGTGCAGTGGTGTTCGGGCAGTGTAGGGGGTCGTGCAGGGGTGGTGTTTCAGGGTTTAGGGCAGTGCAGTGGTGTTCGGCCAGTGTAGGTGGTCTTGCTGGGGGTGGTGTTTCAGGCTTTAGTGCAGTGGTGTTCGGGCAGTGTAGGGGGTCTTGCTGGGGGTGGTGTTTCAGGGTTTAGGGCAGTGCAGTGGTGTTCGGGCAGTGTAGGGGGTCTTGCTGGGGCTGGTGTTTCAGGGTTTAGGGCAGTGCAGTGGTGTTCGGGCAGTGTAGGGGGTCGTGCTGGGGCTGGTGTTTCAGGGTTTAGGGCAGTGCAGTGGTTTTCGGGCAGTGTAGGTGGTCGTGCTGGGGCTGGTGTTTCAGGGTTTAGGGCAGTGCAGTGGTGTTCGGGCAGTGTACGGGGTTGTGCCGGGGCTGGTGTTTCAGGGTTTAGGGCAGTGCAGTGGTGTTCGGGCAGTGTAGGGGGTCGTGCTGGGGGTGGTGTTTCAGGGTTTAGGGCAGTGCCGTGGTGTTCGGGCAGTGTAGGGGGTCGTGCTGGGGCTGGTGTTTCATGGTTTAGGGCAGTGCAGTGTAGGGGTTCGTGCTGGGGGTGGTGTTTCAGGGTTTAGGGCAGTGCAGTGGTGTTCGGGCAGTGTAGGCGGTCATGCTGGGGGTGGTGTTTCAGGGTTTAGGGCAGTGCAGTGGTGTACGGGCAGTGTAGGGTGTCTTGCTGGGGGTGGTGTTTCAGGGTTTAGGGCAGTGGTGTTCCGGCAGTGTAGGGGGTCTTGCTGGGGGTAGTGTTTCAGGGTTTAGGACAGTGCAGTAGTGTTCGGGCAGTGTAGGGGGTCGTGCTGGGGCTGGTGTTTCATGGTTTAGGGCAGTGCAGTGTAGGGGGTCGTGCTGGGGGTGGTGTTTCAGGGTTTAGGGCAGTGCAGTGGTGTTCGGGCAGTGTAGGGGGTCGTGCTGGGGGTGGTGTTTCAGGGTTTAGGGCAGTGCAGTGGTGTTCGGGCAGTGTAGGGGGTCATGCTGGGGGTGGTGTTTCAGGGTTTAGGGCAGTGCAGTGGTGTTCGGTGCAGTGTAGGGGGTCGTGCTGGGGGTGGTGTTTCAGGGTTTAGGACAGTGCAGTAGTGTTCGGGCAGTGTAGGGGATCGTGCAGGGGGTGGTGTTCGGGCAGTGTAGGGGGTCGTGCTGGGGTGGTGTTTCGGGCAGTGCAGTGGTGTTCGGGCAGTGTAGGGGGTCGTGCAGGGGGTGGTGTTTCAGGGTTTAGGGCAGTGCAGTGGTGTTAGGGCAGTGTAGGGGGTCTTGCTGGGGGTGGTGTTTCAGTGTTTAGGGCAGTGGTGTTCGGGCAGTGTAGGGGGTCTTGCTGGGGGCGATGTTTCAGGGTTTAGGGCAGTGCAGTGGTGTTCGGGCAGTGTAGGGGGTCTTGCTGGGGGTAGTGTTTCAGGGTTTAGGGCAGTGCAGTGGTGTTCGGGCAGTGTAGGGGGTCGTGCTGGGGATGGTGTTTCAGGGTTTAGGGCAGTGCAGTAGTGTTCGGGCAGTGTAGGGGGTCGTGCTGGGGCTGGTGTTTCAGGGTTTAGGGCAGTGCAGTGGTGTTCGGGCAGTGTAGGAGGTCTTGCTGGGGGTAGTGTTTCAGGGTTTAGGGCAGTGCAGTGGTGTTCGGGCAGTGTAGGGGTCATGCTGGGGGTGGTGTTTCAGGGTTTAGGGCAGTGCAGTGGTATTCGGGCAGTGTAGGGGGTCGTGAAGGGGGTGGTGTTTCAGGGTTTAGGGCAGTGCAGTGGTGTTCGGGCAGTGTAGGGGGTCGTGCTGGGGGTAGTGTTTTAGGGTTTAGGGCAGTTCAGTGGTGCTTGTGTAGTGTAGGGGGTCGTGCTGGGGGTAGTGTTTTTATGATTTAGGTTAGTGCAGTGGTCTTTGGGTAGTGTAGTGGGTGGTGCTGGGGGTAGTGTTTTAGGGTTTAAGGTAGTGCAGTGGTGTTTGTGTAGGGGGTCTTGCTGGGGGTACTGTTTTAGGGTTTAGGGTAGTGCAGTGGTGCTTGTGTAGTGTAGGGGGTCGTGCTGGGGGTAGTGTTTTAGGGTTTAGGGTAGTGCAGTGGTGTTTGTGTAGTGTAGGGGATCATGTTTTAGGGTAGTGCAGTGGTGTTTGGGTAGATTAGGGGGTCGTGCTGGGGGTAGTGTTTTAGGATTTAGGTTAGTGCAGTGGTGTTGGGGTAGTGTTTTAGGGTTTAGGGTAGTGCAGTGGTGTTTGTGTAGTGTAGGGGGTCATGCTGGGGGTAGTGTTTTAGGGTTTAGGATAGTGCAGTGGTGCTTGTGTAGTGTAGGGGGTCGTGCTGGGGTAGTGGTTTAGGGTAGTGCAGTGGTGTTTTTGTAGTGTAGGGGGGTCATGTTTTAAGATGCAACGCTCCAATACCTGACCAGTCTGCACTACATAAAACTGCAAAAAAACTAAAAATAAAGTGTTTTGCACACTTTTGTCATTGGGCTATATATGGGCTACATCTGGGTAATATTTGTGCTAAATTTGGGCTCTTTTTTCGCTGGTGGCCATCTTGGAAGACTTCTTTGTTATGAAGTTTCCTAATTTCCTCATTTACTGCAGTCTCCTCAGTAGGAAATGCTTTCAGTTTTTTACTTTGATTCCATCAAGAAGGCATTCAGATGTGTCACACATTTGCCATAAATTCAGAATGTTATTACTCTAGTTGTTCATTAGATCACTGTAGTAAAGCTACTGCTCACCAAGGAGTTAACTGGAAGTCTACTGCTGGTATTGAAAGTGATTGTTTCAGTCTGCATGTCAGAATTTTCTAATGAAATAGAAGAGGATTTGAGATCTCACTTAAAACATGCACTAAATTTTCTTTTTGCAGCACTAACCATAATTTCTATGGCAAAATGAACCCCCTCATTTTGTTCCTTTTTAAATTAAATGTTTTAAGTGTTACCAGTTTATTCCAATCAAGATGGCTTCAGGTGTGCCATACTTTTGTCATAAGTAAGGCTGTTAGCACTCTAGTTGTTCTTTAGAACACTCTGGGAAGCTGCAGTAGAACACAAAGGAATCAACTGACAGTCTCTGCCCTTGTTGGATGTACATGTTTTACTGAGAATGTCAGACTTCATTCTCACATGACTGAGAAAGATAATGTGAATTTACAGAAAATATGCTCTCATTTTAGCTTCTGGAGCACCTTCCAAAACTGTATGGGACAAGCATGTGAAAATAGTTTTCTCTCAAACATGATTCATGATATCCCAGCAGAAGGTTTTTCACAGGGTAAAATCACCTTAGAACACACCACAATTCCTGAAATTAGTATGGTACCATCAACAAATGAATTCTAATGTAACTAAAGTCTGTTATCACCCTTTATAGTTCTCCTTTTGGTAACCCTCAAAATCTTCGATTCACTACAATGCATTTATATTGGTCCCAAGATGGATGCCAGCAATTCCAGGATGAAGTGCTGACAGCCAATCAGATCTCACGATGACATGTGTGGTTAGGCTCCGCCCAAATATATATATATATATATATATATATATATATATATATATATATATATATGTGTTTTTACTTTTGATTTTCTCAGCAACTACCGAACGGATTTACACCATTTAACAAAAAGGGTTCTTTTTGAACCAAGAACTACCTCTTTGCCAAATTTGGTGTAATTCCGTTCAGCAGTTCGGGCTGTAGCCGTGTCTAAAGTTTCCTATGGGAAAATGAATGGGGAAAACATGTTTTGGGACCCCCTTTTTCTCGGCCCCCGCTTGACGAATCACCCTGAGACTTTCAGGGTAGGAGCGGACCGGAGCATAAAGTTTGAACATTTCGCGAAGATTCGTCAACCGACGCAAGAGTTATTTCAAATAGAATGTCGCGGATTACACACACACACACACACACACACACACACACACACACACACACACCCACCCACCCACACACACACACACACCCACACCCACACCCCACCCCCCCCCCCCCTCCTCTCTCTCTCTACGGCACAGAGGGAGTCCATGATCAAATTACTTAGAGGTCCTTTATTTATTTCTTTTCAACACCATTAGTGCAAACGTAAAAAGGACGGTCAACGCGTTTCGGCGAATGCCTTCGACTGGACCCAGTGGGACCCCCTGAGCAGGCCAAGCGGTCAGGGTGTTTCTCTACCCTGCCCCCTTTTCTTGTTTATTATCTTTTTTTTTTTTAACTGTTTTCTTGCGACTCGGTTCTACCGAGTCGCAAGATGGCTGCCAACACATTTTGGTTTGGAGTGTTGGCAGCCAATCAGAATGAAGCTCGTGCTTGGGTGGGTTCGCGAATCCTCCTCGGCCCTCATATATTGATATTTTTATTTTTTCAATTTCTCAGGAACTACTGAACGGATTTACACTATTTAAATTTTAAAAAAAAGGTTGCTTTCTGAACCAAGAGCTTCCTTTTTGCCAAATTTGGTGTAATTCCCTTCAGCAGTTCGGGCTGTAGCCGTGTCTAAAGTTCCTATGGAAATTAACATGGAGAAAACGCGTTTTGGGACCCCCCTTTTTTCTCGTCCCCTGCTTGACGAATCATCCCGAAACTTTCAAGACAGGAGCTGACCAGAGTGAACCATTCGTTTTGAAAATTTCGCGAAGATTCGTCAAACGGCGCCAAAGATATTGGCAAAAGAAAAAACGCTTTTTTAATAGAAACCAGGTCCTTACTAGAACTACCTACTGGCGACCGCCAGTAGGTAATATATATACCTATATATTATAGTACATAGGTGGTAACGGTGTAATCTGTCTACTATTCGGTTGGCATTCTGAACCACGAGGCTTAAGGCAGAATGGTTTGTGAATGCCATCAAAACCAAGAGACTGCAATGCAGGGTCATATTATGCATGTTACCCCTTATGTATTTTTTATTAGATATATTTTCAGATTGAGATATATTCATAGTAAAAACAGTGCGTGAGATACTTGACTATGCTGTTTGGTTATCTGTAGGAAAATATTTAACTATGTAGTTAAGAATGTCAAACTTCAGAAAAAAGCATTCTTAATTTGTTAAACATGTTCTGTCCGTAGAATGAGGCGACTGTTGAAGCGGTTATCTGTAGAGTGCAGCTCACAATGGGCTCTTACTGGAATTGTCAGTTTAATATTTTTTAACGCTCGTGAGAATGTTCAATCAAGAATAACAAAACTCTGCAGAGTGCTTTAGGATGGCCGTTATAACATAACGTGTATTTGTAAAGCGCACATTCACCCAGAAGGGTATCTTGGCGCAAAATAACAGATGTTTATTGTTACCTAATTTAGTATACTCCTTTTATCGACCTCAGAAGGATGAAAGGCTGAGTGGACCCGCTAGGATTTGAACCTGTGACCATGAGGTTGAACACAGGCTCCTACAGTGGACGCATTAGTCCACTGAGACAGACCCGGTTATGCTGATCACTGTGACAGTTCACAGGGGCTGTGCAATATTTCCCATATTTCATGGGCTCCTGTGAAATATGCGTTTTAATACTACTGCACTTTGTGCTGTAAAAGTTCCCAAACTTAATATTTTGTATAAATTAATGTGTGCTGACAATAATGCTGTCTATTACCGTTGAGTGTTGGGAGGCCTTGACTCGAGGCAAAACCTCCAGTGGGCAATGCTGTCTCTTCCCTCCCTAAATAAATGCAACAACTAGGATACTACACTCCACATAAATGGTTTATCCCCTGACCTTTTTACTACGAGTAGTCATTTTAAAAAGTGTTAACAAAAACCGGTATGCAAGAATTTAAATGAATAAGGTAAAATCACATTGAAGAGGTCTCTTGGCTCTGACCAAGGCTGTTACTGTTAGTAAAGTGCAATCCATGAGGTAGTAAACTGTTTTTTTCACAAGCTTTGCTGCCCCTTAGTAATGTAACCTTTGCACTGTAGTAATAAATGTGTCTCCTGCGGGCCCCCTCCACTTATGGAGTACAGCCCGGACATTTGAGGTGAGCAAATTTAGAGTGTTGCTGGTGTTATGGGTGCTCTATACAGGAGCTGCTCTCTACCTAAACTTGGGAACTACCCAGAGTTCTCTGCTTCTTTTTTGCATAATCTATGCATCACTCTATGCCTGAAAGGGTATGGTTTTGATAGATATATATCTATATTTCACCGATTCCTACAACACAAAGTAAGCCTACACTTGCATCGCCTGCTTTTGGGGTGCTGCTTATTAAACCAGTGCCACGGCAGTCTAATGCCAGCACAGTATGGCCTGGCAGCTGTTCTCATGGCATTTACATAATTATTTCCATCCTTTTAATTGTATGCATATTACATATTGAGAGTACTACAGAGTATCATATATAACCGAGTAAATGCTCACATAAAACTGGATACAAAACGTAAACCAAGCCCTCATGGAATACTGCAAAACAGCAGGATAATCGAAATGCTGGCATTTGCAATGTATCAAATTGAAAAACATTGTTATTTAAAGGGGGCAAACGTCAGAAATTACCATACCTCTATTCATATTGGAGCATCTGTTAGCCACCAAAATAAAAAAAAAAGGCACGTTTTGGTTGCGAGTGCAGGAAACTGTTGGGTGTTAATGTTTGTGTTCAGCATTTGCTCTTTAGTACGCAGAAGTCCATTCCATGTACTGCAACTTTATTAGAGATCTTCTGACTCCTTCCTTTCGTCCCACACCAGCATTTCCAAACCAGAGAGCGTTATTTTTCCGCTGTCCAACTGGAAGCCAAATCGGAAGCCTGTGAAGGAGCAAGACCTGGGCCCACCAGTCAAACATGTGTATGAGGTAAGTGATGGAGGTGTTATTTAAGAAAAATACTGGAACCCTCCCAAACCTTGTTCCAGATATGTCAGATGGGCCACAGAAAGAATTCCTCAAGAGGGTTCAGTGTGTGGAAATATTGGCACTTGACAATTGCTCTTGAAAATGCTACTGCACAAGAAGGTCCAGGAGCCAGTCAATAACTGCTTATTAACACTCACTTGACTTCTGGTCTCAGGCTGCAGGGAAATGGATGTATAGAGGTTAAGGGGCAATAACTAGCATTATTTGTTTCAGTTATTTTTGTAGCTAACTTCAGAGAATATTTTCTTTCCTGAGCACTTTGTTAGACAAGGGGATAAGGATACAGTTGGGAATTTGGAGCAACATGCCTCCGGGCAGAGTAATATAGATGGTCTCCAAAAAAGGGTTTTAATCCTTTCTAGTGACTCCAACACACCCAACTGCAGGCAGAAGGGGAATGGGCAACCGTTTCAAAGGGTTGTCTTGTGAGAGGAGGTACCTTCTACTATAGTGTTTGTCTTGCGTGGGGAGTAAGAGACCATCGTTAAGGATCTCCGGTGCCAGTGATAATTGTACCTCAAATCTGTACTAGCGAGGTGACACTTTCTGATCAAATGTCTGTCATGATAGATTTAGATGAGTTGTTCTGGACTGCATTCAGTTCTATGCGTCTCACACGATTGCCGCCTTTGTTGTGTTTGATTTCAAGCAATAGAATTACTTTAGGTTTTCCATAAGGAGGAGTCTATATCTGCACATAAAGTGCAACTTTATGCCTGCAAATGGAATGAATGGAGAGTTTATTAGTGGGAGCTGAAAGCTATCAGTAAATTTGAACAGAGCGTCGAATCGCCTTGCACAAGATCAATTTTCTATTCAGTTTTCACAAATGGCACGTTAGAAACATTTTGTGATTTTTAATGCCGGTCTCTTTGCACAGATTAGCAATGTGCTTTTTTGGGGGAAACTTTGATTGCTTGAGCGGGTGTGAGTTACTAACCTAGAATAATACTTGGTAACAATATCTCTCTTATGTTTCTAGCTTGTGAACAACGGTCCAAGTACCATCAGCCACGGGTTTGTGGATCTGCATTGTCCAATGAAATTCCATAACGAGTTTTCCCTCTACGTGATGGGCTATTCAGGGAAAGGCCTCGGCAACTGCACGTCCAACCTTCCAGTCAACCCCCTGAACTACCTGGTAAGATGTAGCATAAATTAACAATGAGGAATCTTGCTTTGTTTAATGTGCAAATATACTTTTTTGCACCTTCATGAACGGAGAAAAGCTCAAAATGACAAACCTAGACCTAAGCGTAGCAGATGGATGCTAGAAAAGCAGTTGTTTTTGGAGTTTTGGAATAGGAGTAGTTGAAAGGAGCGAGGAAACCAGAAAGAATTTCTGGCACATGAGGTTGGATGAGAGGTCTTGGAATAAATTGTAGGCCGTTGTTATGTGACAGCTTGGGCTGTTGTGGAGAACAAAAAATACTGCTGTTTGTAACGCAAACAGCACCAACCACTCTCAGGTGGTTCCTTTGAATGCTGCTGGTTAAATTCTTATTTTTTTCGCAATTTGGAGCGAAAATCTGAAAGTGTGCAGATTTGCCTCTTTTTTTCAGCTGGATTCAGTTTTCATCCTTTTTTTCTTTTTTGGTTTTAAGGGATCGTTTAATGTCACAAATTGGTTTGTTTATACGAATTACTTCCTTTTTGCCATGCTTTCCACCAACATTTTTGTTCTAACTGGGGTGATTGACTATTTGCTTTAAAGCAAATTTGAGTTAAAAATATTACTGCTTAAACAAACTACCCAGTAGCTTCCAGGATTGTATCGAGTGGAAGGGGTGCAACCATAGTATTCCCTGCGGAAATCAAAAACCAGGTTACTACAATTCACCCCGCAAACTACAACACAACAGGCATCTTTCTTAGCAGTATCTGCAGGGGATGGTGGAGAGAAAAGGTGATCCCAAAGGGGCCAATACCGGAGTTGCACCCTCGCCGTTCGAAACCGCTTGCTGCGTACCTGCCGTAAAATTTGTTAAAGCCATTGACAGCTTGCTCTTTGACGGTGAATTATTTTCGTAATAGAATAACAGAAACCATTTCCATGGCTTTTCTGCTGGATTTCTTTTTTGTCTGTTTAAGCTCTAAACCTCTTCACCCTTGGTTCCTGATTTCACCCGGTTATTGGTAGGTTCAGTGGGGCGCTCATAAACCGTTCACTTGTAAAATAAAAAATAAAAAACATTTTCGTGGTTTCTCAGTTGGATGTCTGTTTTGCCAACATGCAGCAATTGTTGTGGTGATTGGAGGTTGAGTTTAGCAGTCGATAGGGTAATAAAGTCCCCTTATTTTAACCTGCCCTATTTTATTGCCTTCTCGGAAAGTGTATGTGCCATTTTTTTCAAAACTGAGTCCACACGGTAGTGGGTACTGAGTACGTATGATCTTGGGATGTTGATCACGGTGGCCATAAAACCACTACTGCTTTCCTTCAATTAGAGCGATAGGAGGAGACAGCCTTACTGGCGTGGCTTGACTGCTAAGCTGAAGTAATTGGTCACAATTTTTTTTTCCTATGTATAATCTTGTAGAAGCTAGTACCCCTGGCTCATTTGAGGTAGACCTATTGATAAAACAGTAAATGTACGTTAAAGGACATAGTTTAAGTCTATGAATATACTCATTTATGGACTTTCCAGAGAAGCAGACAAACTGTATATCAGCATACATGGAGGATGGTGTCAAACCTTTTGAATAAGTATTTTTTCCGTGCAGCATTCTCCTACTGAGCAGTCACCAACGCTCGCTTCCAGCTCCGAGCATCACATCCAGCGGCGGGACGTGAGCCGCAGCCAAGCTGGATCACATCACACATTGGTATGTATCCTCATTGAAGGATGTCATTTTAATTTGGTAGGTATCATATGAGGGAGTTAAAGGGTGTTGAATGACTCGTCACAGATGACCACAACCTGCTTATCAAGTCCCACAACATCGGTGATGGACTGCACCCCGATCCTACACTTTTGATGTTCCTGAACATACACATTCTCTGGCAGAACAGTTGTGATTAACCGGCATTGCAAAGTCTGCTGCTGAGCTTCTCTTATAGACAACTAAAATGAGTGGGGTGGAGGGAGATGGACAAAGCCAGGGGGTCCGCCTGAGAAAGAGTTCATCAGTTAGCCTGAAAATTGCATCATTGATTTCAGTAAGGGCAAGGTGATGCTCGGTCTAATATCCTAGTGTGCCCTCCCCCAAAAACGGAATATGATTTTGGAGGGGATGTGCGGCCTTTCGTTGAGGTACAGTTGCACTGCTGCCTTGTATTTCCCACCGGTTTGGTGCCCATCGCAGGATGGCCTAAGAGCAGCAAGTTTTCCAGCACTGCTGGTTGTGCATGGCCGGTCAGTTCACCAAAGGGTCTATGGGATGCTCTTCGTCAAAGATTCACTCTACACAGTAACTGTAACCTAGAGCTCTGTAATTTGTTAATGTATAGTGCGAACTTGGCCAAGGGCATTGGAGTACTTAATAAGAGAATCAGGCTACTTTTAAGGAACGATGACCTGCCCAGAAGCACAGCCTGTTGAGCTGAGGATGGGATTCAAACCATATCCCCCCAGTTCCAAGGCATGCCACTGTAGCTGCAGGGCCACATCTCCTCCCCACTTGCACTGAAATTTCATAACCAGGAGCATTTAAATCTTTTCAGCAGCCGGGGATGTGGGGAAAAAGCTGAATTGGATGTACAGCCTCACCCACCTCTCCAGCTGCGGTATTATGCTACTGCAGACCGCACTCTGCAATGTTTACATTCTCAGAATAACCTTCAGAGAAGTTACTCCATGAGCTGTAGTCTAGCTCTGATTTTGTGAACCTGTCACCTGTTTCCTGAGGTCAGCTTTTGTAATGGCGGCAGATTGTTGTGGATTGAGTCTAGAGAGCCAGGCTGCATTCGGGAAGCCACACAATGGCTTTATAATCTGCCTTTCCACTAAAGGCTGCAGATTTCTCATAGATAGTTGGATGGGCTGATCCTGGATGTCTTGTTTGTCCAGTGTGATCGCAGAAAGAACACCTCTTCCCAGTCATTGGAACAACAATCCCTGGGATCCTCTCTTATTCCTTTGTTCCTGGTCCCCACTGGCGCGCTCTTCTGATTCCACCAACAAGAGTTACTCTTTCAACCAAGCCAATGATAAAACTGCAGGCGATGAAGCGCGTTTAGGAGAATGCTTGTCCTTCCCCTCCGTAAACACAAAATTGATGGGAGTGGTATAGATATTCTGCACTTAACCAAGAAAAGAATACATAAGTCCAACAAATTAACGTCAATAGTGCTCAATGGGCTAATGACACCATGCCACCAGAGTGGTGTACAACACACGCGGGAAAAACTTCCTCCTATAACATACATACAATAACAGCCAGAACACTCCAGAGTCTTTATAGGTCTGCAAAAATGGAAGCAGGTCCCTTTATTGTAGATGATTCAATTGTCATACTTTGTTTGCACATATAGAAGACAGCCGACACGTGTTTCGTCTTTAAATGACTTTTTCAAAACTGTTGATAACAATGAACACATATATATATATATATATATATATATATATATATATATATATATATATATATACCTACCTCAAGGATCAGTGGGGCACAAAGATGATTGCACTCAGCGTTCTCCTGAGAAGAAAACACATTGAGATGTAGAAATCCATACAAAGTCTTTATTTTCCAAAACTTTTTTTTCACTTTAGATATTATTCAAGTTTTCCATTAAATGCATAAGTTCCACAGCCAACACCTCCTTTCTCATAATGATTTAGACCTATTCAATATAATTCAGAGAATACAATGTAGTATAATGAGTTATTGCAGAGCAGCCGTGCTTCTATCTATTCTCAATGTGTATTCTTCTCAGAACATGAATTAAAGTGGACCATATGGATTATTCCCCGTAAGGGAAATGGGGATCTGAGAAATAGCCCCGGGCAATAATTCTATTTTCACTTTGTTAATTTATGTACAAGATAGAAGCACGGCTGCTCTGCAATAACGCATTATACTACATTGTATTATCTGGATTATACTGAATATGTCTAATCATTATGAGAAAAGAGGTGTTGGCTGTGGAACTTATGCATTTAATGGAGAACTTTGAATAATATCTAAAGTGAAGAAAAAAAGTTTTGGAAAATGAAGACTTTGCATGCATTTCCACATCTCAATGTGTATTCTTCTCAGATCATGAATTAAAGTGCACCATATGGATTATTCCCTGTAAGGGAAATGGGTATCTGAGAAATAGCACTGGGCAATAATTCTATTTTCCCTTTGTTTAAAAAAAAAAATATATATATATATTTGTTCATTGTTATCAACAACCTTGGAAAAAGTCGTTTAAAGACGAAACACGTGTCGGCTGTCTATCTTCCCCTCCAGGTCCATCTGGAATTGACTGCCTAATGGGATGTACAATTAGGCAGAGGGACAGTAATCGAACTACTTTTCCACATGAGTTGCAGCTAATGAGTATTCTATATTGCTTCCTGTGGAAATCCAGTTCGCCACAGAATACCTGTCTGCTGTAATAGGGCAGACTCCTGTCTGACTAATAGGAGCGGAACTCGGCTAGAGGTAAGAGTCCTGGAATGAGTTTAATGAGGCAGCAGGGGGAGGTCTTCCCTCTGGTAAATAGTTCAGATTCTTTTTTTCTTCCTCGAGTCCTGCCTTGCCGCTTCTGTTCCCAGAACGGTAGTCTCCACGGGTGGATACTGAGTGGTGACGAGTTCTTCCTTCCCTTGGAGTGTTGCTGAAATAAAGCTTTCGACAGGTGTTGCGTGCATAAAAACATCGTGCAAATTTGCAAGCTCACGAACATGAAAACAATTAAAAATTCAGATAAAAGTAATAAATTTAAACCAAAGAGTATGAAGGATGGAAATAGAAAAAGCCCATAGGATTCTCAACCATTTTCCTTCTTAGACCACTGGGCTTTGATTGTGTTTGCGGACCCATGCACTCGTAGGTGAGGATGACACAGTAAGAGGGTTACAGGGATAATGCGAGAACTTTTTGCAGAATAGGTAGTTAAAAAATGAAAACTTTCCAAAAGTGCCGAGCATAAAAAGGGTCACAACATTTGAGAAAGAACAAAGGCAATAATCCTAATAAATGAATGTGTATATGTACGTTCACCCGGAAAGTAAATAACAGATGTTTAATGTTGCACAACTCCCTGGTACTCGTTTCATCGAAAGCAGAAAAATGAAAGACTGAGTGTACCTGCTGCCAACGTTCACAACTATGACCAAGAGGTCAAATGCAGATCCCTGGAGTGGATTCATTAGTCCTCTGAGCCACCAGACCTGGTAAGGGTCGGTGGCAAGGATAAAGCTGGAAAAAATACTGCTTGGTACCGCATTAAAAGTTTGCCGGAATTTGGAGCAGGCATGCCAAGGGGCAAGAATGTCCGATTGTGCCATTTATTCCACGCCAAATTCCAGCACGTTTTGGGGTATAACTATGGGGACTCGGAAAATGGGTCCTTTTCCTTGTGTTTATCCTTCATTCCGGGGACAAATTTGTTGGAAACAATCAAAAATGTCAGTGGTAGGGTTGTCCTTCTCTAGTGTTTGTCTGGGCCTGTGTTGCGAGATCATAGTCAACTGTCCCTGGCATCAACGTTTGGATTAGGTTCTGGATGTGTTGTGTGCGCATTCACACCTGGGCTTGTTGCTTGTGAGGTGGGAAGGGCAGGCGTTACATGGAAGGGTTGGCCCTGACTGGGGAAGTGTTGTATACTCCCCTCTATTGTGGTGAGTGTCGGGCTATGCTCCTACACCCAGCCCCTGCAGCAGTTTCAGTGGGTGTGCATCCACAACTGGTAAAAACAGATTCTAGTGTCTCCCAACCTAGAATTGTTCGATTCAGTGTTTTCAGTCCTGGAATTTGTGGACCCGATGATTTTGGACCCAGACGCACCAGGCAACTCTTGATGGTGAGTGGTAGAATTACACCTGGAGTGATCGCTCTGGGTGGAACTCCATACCTTGTAATGAGCTCACCATTGAGGTTGTACAAGTAGTGGCTGTTGAGAATGTGCCATGAATCAAAAAAACAGGTATGTCGTGGGATTCTGGGCAAGTCCAGCTCAGCGCAGGCCTTCTGGGATCGGACAACTTTGAGCTGCGAGAGTCTGAGGATCTGATCTAGCTGGAGACACTTTCTAAAGGAGTCTCTGAATCCAGTACTTGCTAAAGCGAATGATCTTGAGTTAGAGGATTCCTTGTATTACACGTCTGAGCTCTGCAGTCTCAGTCAGATCTATTTTGGGTGGAGGGGGGGGGTGAAATTATGCAGAATTACGTAAAATGCAATATTGTCATTTGCCGCTGTGCTTTAGCGTGGAATGCATCCTTGCATCCATTTTGGATGGGAGATTACATTTTGTGCAACAAAAAAAAGTGGAGGGGAAACGCACCGTGAACAAGAGCCTCTCGCGCTGTCGTCCGCTTTGTTCCTGAGAGTTTGTTAAATCTTTGCTTAGAACAGCATGTAATTACGCAGTCGTGTAATATAATTTGGGGGATTTTTGAATAAGAAAAATGTAAAATTATCCTAATTACACCGCCATAACACAAATTTCAATCAGGCCTCATCTGTATATGTCTGCAGCCAGCTTTGGCTCTCCTTATACAAAAGGATTAGGTTGCTGTTCTCAAAAGACAAAACATAATTTATGTAGGTTTACGAGTGAGAGGTTTTAACCCTCCGACTCTGAATATTAAACTCCAGCGAGCCAAATGGTGCCTTGAACTAGGTGGTTGTGGGTAATACAGGAACCATTGCATTTGGCTACTTGTCACTGTTCCAGTTTCACACTTGGTCTCTGTGGCTTTTATCGTCAAGCACTTTTGAAAGGATCCTATTTGACAGCAGATAAAGGCTCGGAGATGCAACTAATATCCCCCTTTCCCCACCTGGTTTCCTGACTCTTAAGATCACAATATTTCTGACACAGTAACATATCATTGTCCTACTTTCAGTAACTGTATGATGTGTACCTGCGGCCCCCCGAACCCAAAATGTGGGTTTGGAACCACACTGTAGATGTGCCCAGAGTCGCCTCTGTTCATAAGAATGCCAGAGTTCCTGTGTACCTGGAGCTCACTTGCCCCTTCAGTTGTGCCAGAAGCCCTGTTGCCCTAGCGATTGTGCCAGGTGTCCACTTGCCCTGTGATTGTGCCTGGGGGCCCACGCGCCCTTGCGATTGTGCCTGTAACACATTTGCTCCTGCGATGGCACTTGTAGCCAGTGTGCCCCCATGATTTTGCCTAGAGCCCATTTGTTCCTGCCATTGAACCCAGAGCACTCTCGCCCCTGTAACTGTGCCAGGGGTGCACTTGCTCCACCGATAGTGACCGGAACCTCTTTTCTCATATGTGATTGTGTCCAGAGCCAATGTGACCCGTGTGATTGTACCAAGAGCCCACTTGTCCTGGTGATTGTGTCCATAGTTACCCTTTCCTTGCCACTATGCCTGGGAGCCCTCTTTTTTTCCCTTCGAGTGAGTCGAAGGCCCTTGGTCCTATGAGGCGGACCGGACGGACGCCTCTGCCCCTTCGAGTTTGGCGCGCCCCACATGCCCGTGTGAGGGCCCAAGGCCCCTTGGCCCTCCGAGCATGCCTGGGGGGGCCCTTGCCCCTTTGTGTGCCTCGAGGCTTCGGCCCCTTCCTTTAAGTGCCTGCAGCTCCCGATAGTTGGTAAAGAGCGACACCTGCTTTTTAAGGTGAAGCGATTATGCCTACGGTGGTGTGTCGTGCTGTCTATAAATGGCTAATTGCGCACGTCTTTACTGAGGTTACTGCTGACATAAGTGGTTTCTTTCAGAGGACGTCTTCAGAAAACCTTTCTTCAGGAACGCACGCGCCCTGCTTTGAAGAATCACTTGTGGTGTTTGAAGCTGTGACCTTTCTTTTTTTGAACTGTCGGGTCTTTGTTCTCGGTCGGGAAGGGAGGCTGAGTAATTTTCAGTACAGTGATGCAATCATGGGAGATAAGGAATGTCGAGCACACCCAGCCTACCTCTTTACTGCCTGCTGTAGCAACAACACAGGGTTATGCTTGCTCCTTGCCCGTACTCTACTGCTACACAACCGTCCTCGGAGGTTTTTCTATTTTTTTTTTAGTTTATATTTTCTTCTCTCCATCACTCTTGCTGGATTGCAGTTAATGTATCGGCACCCTTTTTGTGAAGCACTTCTCAAGTTTATATTTTATTTTCGGTGTACTACGTAGTTAAGAAAATCTGTAGTCCCACTAAGGTGCTTCATCCAAGCCCCTCTATTGAAAAGATGACCTTGTTTTTGAACGGTTGTGCGCTGCATGCCATTTGCATTACTGACGCCTCTCCTTGGCTCTCACAGAGATGCTCCCAGCAGAAGGTCGAGTGCTTCAAGCTGCGCTGTCACGTGGGCGCGCTGGAGAAACTGCAGCGGGCTATACTCACCGTCGACTTCCGGATTATGGCGGAAACCTTCTTGAATGTGAGTACTTTGCCCCAGTATGAATTCTTTGAGTTAAAGGTAAAGCCTGTCCACAAGAGAAGTTTAACAATTCTCTAGATTTAAAATGTAAAGGAAATGAAAAGCTGCTGCATCTTGTATGTTCTGGAATATTTAGCTTTAAAAAAATCTTATCCGGCGCATCTCAAGAAAAAGTTATTGGCTATACGCTTAGGAGAACTGCCATCCTTAGCAGACAAACCCTCATGGAGATACACAGGCCCAAAAACATGATGGTTATGTGGCGCCCCTAAAGAGTATTTTTTGCATTTGATCTGCATATGTCCCATACTAACTAAAGCATGCCTCATATTCCTAAAACGCTTATTTAATGAGGAGGATTCGTACCTGCAGAACAGCAATCATGAGGAGCCTGGACTCTACGGACCCTCAGCTAAATTGTAAACTTTTGAAGTTTTTAAAATCACACGATAAATTAATCAAACTGAATCCCAAGGGCGTAGCTCCAGTGTGAGAAATTCTGTCTAAACAAATAGTTGAAAGCATTTCATTTTTACACTGATACATATGCCATTTACCTTACAACAGTTTAGCTGAATGTGATTGGTCACAATTGAAGGAAATGTAACAACAATATGTTGAAATGCAAAATGTTTTATTATTTTGTATTTCTGTAATGTCAACTTGCACATTTTAGACCCGGACTAATTTTAAAAGCAAGGTGTTTTATTTTAAACAGGTTCCATTATTCAGTATTAATTGCAAAATAATGTGCGGGGATCAATTGAAAACGCAATGTATTTTATTGCAAAAAAACGTTTTCTGTAGTAATTGTAAAAATATTGTGACAGTTTTTATTAACTTATAACAAACTTGAAACTTAGCTTTAAAAAATGACATCACACCACTTGGTGTTTTTCATACAAGCTCCTCCACGTCGGTTTGAAATGTTGATGCTGCGTAACTGCTGTAAACGACACTCAGAACTTTTTTGCATGAATGTTTGAAAACAGAAAATTGTTGAAATATATTCAAAGTGGTTGGCACTCCAGAAGTGGTGGCAGCAGCCAGTCTAATCTCGAGAGGTCATGTTTAGGTCTCGGCAACAGACTGCTTTAGCCAAGGGAGTAGCCAGACTATTCAAATACGCCCCACTTTGACCCAAGGCTGTTATGGCATCAAGCAAACGAAACAAGTCATTATGATCCTCCCCTGAAGAGCTCTCTTGTCTTCCATCCAAGCATCTATCCGTTCATCCACCTGCTGATATCCACAATTTCTTCTTTACATTCTGCTTTCATTAATTCTTTAATCTATAATTCAGTCTTTTACCATTCCGTCCTTCTGCCCATCCATATTCACACCTATGCAATCAATCTCCAAACCTATCCATCCATCTATCCTTTCAATCATCCTTCTCTTCATCCACCCCTTCACTCATCCATCCTTTGTCATCTATCCTTGTACTCAATCTAGCCATTTTTAGGTCTCGCCTACATGCGCTGCATAGGAGGGCCTTTAGCCGTCGCTCTGCTCATTTTCAAGCACACACTCGTGCTTGTGGCGGCATCCTCCTTGCGGGAGAGAGCAGGGGCGCGCCACAAGCACGAGTGCAGTGCTTGAAAATGAGCAGAGCACGCACCACTCCCGGGCTCACCTCCTGCTCCCCCTCTCTCTCTCTCTCTCTCGCGCGCGCAGCTCTTGCTACCGCCTGGTCGCCTGCTGCCTTTTGTTCTGGTCTGCAAGACGCATCCCGTTATTAGCTTGACTTTCAAAAGGGAATAATTTGGGATCCAAATGATGAAAGTTACTGTCAGTCCAGGATCGCTTTGTATGGCTTCTCGTTATCTTGCACTTTTTTTGCTCTTACGTTCACACTTTTATTCTTTCTTCTCTCTATTTCTCTTTCTTTTACCCCTTTAATCAATATACCTTTCAGTAAAAATGAAGTACAGAAGTTACCACACCTGATTCACATAAACATGGTGATTCACAACACACCTCTCTCCACCTCTCTCTCCACCTCTCTCTCCACCTCTCTCTCTCCACCTCTCTCTCTCCACCTCTCTCTCTACCCCCCCTCTCTACCCCCCCTCTCTACCCCCCCTCTCTACCCCCCTCTCTACCCCCCTCTCTACCCACCTCTCTCTACCCACCTCTCTCTACCCCCCCTCTCTCTCTCTCTCTCTACCCCCTCTCTCTCTCTACCCCCCTCTCTCTCGCGCTCTACCCCCTCTCTCTCGCGCTCTACCCCCCTCTCTCTCGCGCTCTACCCCCCTCTCTCTCGCGCTCTACCCCCCTCTCTCTCGCGCTCTACCCCCCTCTCTCTCGCGCTCTACCCCCCTCTCTCTCGCGCTCTACCCCCCTCTCTCTCGCGCTCTACCCCCCTCTCTCTCGCGCTCTACCCCCTCTCTCTCGCGCTCTACCCCCTCTCTCTCTCGCGCTCTACCCCCCTCTCTCTCTCGCGCTCTACCCCCTCTCTCTCGCGCTCTACCCCCCTCTCTCTCTCGCGCTCTACCCCCTCTCTCTCTCGCGCTCTACCCCCCTCTCTCTCTCTCGCTCTACCCCCTCTCTCTCTCTCGCTCTACCCCCTCTCTCTCTCTCGCTCTACCCCCCTCTCTCTCTCGCGCTCTACCCCCTCTCTCTCTCGCGCTCTACCCCCTCTCTCTCTCGCGCTCTACCCCCTCTCTCTCTCGCGCTCTACCCCCTCTCTCTCTCGCGCTCTACCCCCTCTCTCTCTCGCGCTCTACCCCTCTCTCTCTCTCGCTCTACCCCCCTCTCTCTCTCTCGCTCTACCCCCCTCTCTCTCTCTCGCTCTACCCCCCTCTCTACCAGTTGAATTCCGGGAAGCCCAAACCATCAGTATTTCAAATCTGCTTGTGAAACGTGGGTAGGATGAGCCGTGCAGCTCAGAAAGGGATGTTCTTTTTACATAATTTGTATTTAATAGAATTGGGAAGCAGGAGAAAAGTCTCACAGTTGAGATAGGGATTCACACACACTGGCGACCGCTTTTGAATTGGCTTTAAAACCATTCAAAGATGGCTGCAGCGTCTACGTGGGATGCAGTGGACTAAGTGGCAGCCGGAGCCTGATAGCACTGCTTGTCCTTTAAAAAAAAAAAAAAAAGCATTGGCATAGCCAATAGGTCTCGCCTTTGGGACCTTAGAAGTGTTTAGCCATGCAACAGTTGATGTTGTTGCACCAAGGATATTGTGCTGGATAACTAAACACTTATAAGGTCCCAAAGCGAGACCTATTGGCTATGCCAATGCTTGTTCTTTTCACTCTCATCACCCATTCTTTCACTTGGCCATCCATCCATCCTTTTGTTCTTCCTTTCACTCATCCATCCACCCTTTCACTCATCCATCCTTTTTCATTCATCCATCCTTTCATTCATCCATCAATCCATCCTCCCTTTCACTCACCAACCATTGTTTCTCATCCATCCTTTCTTCCAATTATCCTTTCACTCATCCATCCTTTCACTCATCCATCCTTTCACTCATCCATCCTTTCACTCATCCATCCTTTCACTCATCCATCCTTTCACTCATCCATCCTTTCACTCATCCATCCTTTCACTCATCCATCCTTTCACTCATCCATCCTTTCACTCATCCATCCTTTCACTCATCCATCCTTTCACTCATCCATCCTTTCACTCATCCATCCTTTCACTCATCCATCCTTTCACTCATCCATCCTTTCACTCATCCATCCTTTCACTCATCCATCCTTTCACTCATCCATCCTTTCACTCATCCATCCTTTCACTCATCCATCCTTTCACTCATCCATCCTTTCACTCATCCATCCTTTCACTCATCCATCCTTTCACTCATCCATCCTTTCACTCATCCATCCTTTCACTCATCCATCCTTTCACTCATCCATCCTTTCACTCTTCCACCCTCCCTTTCACCCATCCCAGCTAGCCATCCATCCTTCCTTTCTCTTATCATCCAGCCACCCTTTTTAACTCACCCATCCACCCTTTCACTCACCCATCAGTCCTTTCACTCACCCATCAGTCCTTTCACTCACACACCCATCCATCAGTCCTTTCACTCACACACCCATCCATCAGTCCTTTCACTCACACAGCCAACCAACAACCCACCCGTTCACGTTATTTATGAGCCTTTGTCTGCCGAGCTGCAGACAGAAGAGGCTGATCAAGAACTCTGCCCCCGCTTTAGATGCTAAAGCGGTTGGGTTCACGACGCCCCTGGCTTTAGCTGTCTGTTATTAAAGACCTATTTTCTACAATACCAAAAGTTGAGTCTTGAAGTCAGCCATTGCTTACTATTTGATGGCTTTCATTGCAGTCTTATTTATTTGCTTCTTATTTGATTGCTTTCCCTCTACTTCTTGTGCTTGTCCTTCCTCCCCTGGAGCTTAGCGTCTTTACCATCCTTTTGATTGGATGACTTGTATCCTTCCACCGCTTACATTGTATTAACTTTTTTCTTTTTCATTCAGCACTCCATGGCCGTGCATTTGTTTTATTGCTGTCATGCACTGCTTCCTCACTCAGACCCCCCTGCACTGTCTGTTGCCCTCACAGCTCCTCCATTGCTTCACCCACCCCTCCTGGCTTTTCAATTTATTTTTCACCCCCCCCCCCCCACCCCCCCATCAAAACAACTCCATTGCTCTCCTGCTTCATCTCCTTGTCGGCATTGACTTTTGTTTCCATGCCTACTTTGAAAGTGTATATATTTTTTAATGTATATATTCTTTTCTAGAGGCCCCAGCAGCTGCAATTTTCTAGTAGGCTGTAACTTTCTCTTTAATGACCTTTTGCAATTTTGTAAAAAATTTAATTTACCACTCCAAAATTGTTGTCCACCATCTTGGAACATCAACTTTTTTAAGTTAAAAAAGGAAAACAAATGTCCGGCTCCTCATGACTCGAACATGTGCATGCCTGGTGACTTATGCACAAATGCGCCATCCTACTGCTGTATTTTTTGCCAATGCAGTTCTGCACTGGAATTGTTTTTTTTTTTTTTTGCTCTCTATTCAGAACATCATCAAAAAGCACTGCAAAACCAAAAGATTGGGTAATGCCATTGAAAGGCGAGACCTATTCGCTTAGCCAATGCTTGTTAATCCAGCAGCCCTTTCTGCTAACAATAAATTTTGTTTGTGATTGTTCTTACAAAGTGCACACAACTCTGGATGGAGCTGCGTACCCTTTGTAATCTCAATCAGAGCACTTCTTTTTTTTTTTTTTTTCCACAGATTTATATAGCGCGAACTTGACCCGAATCGGGTATCCGAGCGCTTTACATAGCACCAGTTACGTTACATGAGGGGACACATTCATTTTGGTTAGGCACGGGGAGATTAAGTGATTTGCCCAGAATCCCAGGATGTTCAGCGTCATTGCCGAGACTCGAACCCAGTTCCCCAGATTCGAGGTTGGCCGTCCTAGCCGTCACCTCTCCGTTTGGTATGAACAGGGCCACTGCAATTATGCGACAGGGTTGACTAAATTATGCAGCAAGAATGGGCAAATTATGCAGCGTATTGCAGCACATTTTGTGTTAGTATTTCTTCATTATTTTTTAGTTTTTATACAGGATTACACTTTCTGGTCAAATATTAGACCCCAATACTACCAGTTTAGCAACCAAATACAGCTATGAGCAACTGAAAGATGAGATGACTAGTCAACCTTTGCAAAGAGCCTTCCACTGTTGAGGAACACATTGCCACATTTCAGGAATTTTTGATCCTTTTGAGAATAAAACATTTTTTTGTAAACATTTGCATATTATGAATCACATGAGGGATTATGTAGCAAATGCATTCAAAATCTATAGCTATGCAGAAAACATTGCAGCTACAGAATCTCATTATTCCGGTGGTCCTGGGTGTGAGTATTGATTAGTGCACCAGCATACTTAAAGATAAGAGTGGAGCCACACTCTTGTGTTTCTGAGACTTGAGATCATTGCTCAGAATAACTTCAACGCTCCGGCTCATTGGCCAGTGTGAATAGTTTGAAGTGTAAGTCACAATGCTGAACATCTAGTAGCTGCCATCAACATTGAAAAGGATTTTTTTTCTCAGTCAGAAGGCTTTATTTAACTCATCTCTGTCGTGCTCACGAAGATGTGGCAAAACTTCAGTAAACCCTGTGCAAAGATTTCACCACATTCAGGCTACAACATATCCGTGTGTGAGCTCAGCAGTAGATGGCTATGGAGAATTTCAAACAATGACCTCTTTTGACTAGTACAAACCAGAGCCTTTACTCGAAGAAGTGAGATACAAGCACTGATGTGTTCAAAATGCTATTGTTTTGCACCATGGATCTTTTCTGGATTCATATGCTGTGCATTATTTGGCCATCTAGTGGTTTGGTTTGGAACGCTGTTATTTTTTTTTAGTCCTTTTTTCTATTTTCGTTTTTTGTTGGTGGGCATCGTTGGTACCTCCATTTGGTGTCCCTTGTGACGTCGTCCTGCTTCCCACCTTTGGCCGCCATCTTCAGATTCTTTTCCCCCCCCCCTATTTATTTTGATCCTTCCTTCCATCTTCTTGGAGGTGGGCAGGTCGCTTGTGAATCCAGAAAATTCTTCAATCTGCAAAACGACACCATTTTGCAGCATGAATCTTTTCTAGATTCACAAGCTGTGTATAGATTTTGTAGCAGTTTATCTTTGCGGTAGTTGGGATGAAGATAAGCATTGATTGGTAAACAGATGTTCTAAGACCTTTTGTCCCACCTGTTCATCTGTATGTCTATGCAATATAGTTTGAATGTGTGTCCTGAGGACCACGTTACTGCTATACAGCTGTCTTGTATAGGAAGCTGGCTCTTTATGTGATATACCAGTAATTGGCTATATCTTGTAAAGAGTTCAGATATTCCCCCAGAAGTGTACAGGGCTCAATGAGGTTCAGCCCTTGACTGCTTGACCTGTCCCTTTCTCCCTAATGGAGAGCTGAAAGATGTTAGGTGCTACAGCCCATATGGAGAATGATATCCGCAACAAAATTCTATTATGTGTTTGCTGATGAAATGGTCGTGTGTGTCACATTGCCAATGAAGAACATTAAAAAAATCTTTTTGCAATGCAAATTTTATCAAGGAGATGTGAGCATGGAATGTGACATACCATCTTTTTCCTATCCCTTTCTGACACATTAGAATTACTTTAGCTCCAAATTATTTATCTCTGTGTGCACACACCTACCTAGTTTTTCTCATAAGCTCTCCAGAGCCTCCATATTATCCAGTATTAGGGTATCTTTCATAGATTCACATGCCTGAATCATTCCCCGTCATCGGGATGGGAGTCCCCGGTACATAAATAAAGTAATGTCTCATTAGACATATAGAGTAATAGGCTAAGAGCCTTACATTAGTAACATCCATGTCCTTTTGTAAAAAGGACCAAACTCTAGAAAAGAACCAATCCGCTATCACCACCCTGTGGAACCTTCCTGGAAGGAGCTCTAGTCCCTCAGATTTTCTACCGCACGTAGTGCTAAGGGAGTCTCCACTGAGCTCTGCTCAGTTTTTTCCTTGTTTCTGGATTTCCAGTGATTTTTTTTCTCCACCATTCCTTCTGTTTGAAGTTCTCAGTATCTTCATGACAGATTCTCCTAAGAAAGGCCTTTTTAGGCCCTGTGCTTCCTGTGGTAAAAAGAGGCTTCATGTCGACGATCAACACAAGGACTGCCTCTACTGTCTTTACCCAGATCACTCTTCAAAGGACTGTAAGGTATGTCGTACCTTTTCTTCAAAAATCCTCAGACCGGGAGGGACGCCTTTTAATTTGGCTGCAGAGACTTAAAGACAAAGACCAAGTTTTGTCTTCTGAAGAGAGTGAGGGCTCCTCCAAATATTCAAAATCCTCTCAAAAAAGGCCCAGAGTTACTTCTCCAGGACCTTCGTCGTAGCCCCCTCAAAAGAAGACGCACAAAAAGTCTTCAGAGGCACACCTTAAGGCTTTACCAGCGAAGGTTGCTCCACAGGAGGTTCTTCACACCTTTAAAAAGCCTACTTCCACCTCGTCGACGACTGCCTCATCGACGGTGGCTTCAACGACGAGAAAATGCCCATCTACAGCCGTGGGAGTGACCTCGTCGACGACCACTGTCTCTACCTCTTTGGCGTCCTCTGCATCGTCCACGTCGACGACTTCATCGTCGACGGCGGTTAAACCTGTATCGTCGACGATAAAAATTAAGAAATCATCGTCGACGACCAAGCCAGCGTCGACGCTACAATCGCCGACGAGCGCGTCAACACCTGCGTCGGCGAGGAATGTTCCGTCGACGGTTACCCCGTTGACGACGACCACACCGTCGACCAGGGCTCCGTCGAAGACTACCACACCGTCGACGAGGGCTCCATCGACGACAACAACACCGTCGACGGCTCCGTCACTGGGAGCTTCGTCGCTGTTACCCTCAATTGTGTCCGTCGGTGCTTCACAGTCGACGACTGACTCGTCGACGACACCAGAGTCCAAAGTGCATATGTCCATCTTAAAATAACTAAACGCACGTTGACACCTGCCCTGACTTCTCCTAGCAGGGTCCAGCCATTACCTCCGACTCACCTTTTGGAAGAAGAGGAAGACTCAGACGATGGCAGTATGTTCGAAACGGCTACAAGTCCTTCTGAACTTCATGTCAAATACCATGAGAGTTCGGACTATGACGAACAAGGACCAGAAGACCAGACCTACTTTCCTGACGACAGCCATCCTCCCCAACCTGCCTTGGTTTGTCTACCTGCGTCTTTGGTTTCTGACCTCCAATTTCTAATTACTGACTACAAGCAGAGATTTCCTACTTCTGCTACGTCTCCTGCTCCAGTTGCCTCTCCACCGCCAAGGCTACAACCTCCACCTCCAGTCTGTGCATGTCACGCTACCACCTCCACCTTCCACGGATGATGATGAGGAGGATGACCAACAAGAGGAAGGAGAACTCCATGATTCCCAATCGACTCATGATGAGTGGGATGACTACGTTATCCCGTGTCCAGCGTCCCCAGTGCCTACTCAAGCTGATTCGCCTCCTGAGGATATCGGGGGTTTTCATAATGTCTTGGAAAGGGCTGCACAACGTTTCCAGATCCCAATGCCTTCTCTCCAACAGGATTGTTTCCTTTATGACTTTAAGGAACCTTTTAAAAAGTCTGTAAGATCTATACCCATTATAGACTACATCTGGAATCAGGGTGTTAAAATAATGCACAATCCATCTTCGGTTGCCCCAGTGTTACCTCAACTAGACAAAAAATACAAAGCTCCGGACACCGCTCCGGCCTGCCTTACCGGACATCCCAAGCCTGATTCCGTCATCACTCAGGCCGCTCCTCCAGACAAGGAAGGCAGACGACTTGACAATATTGGAAAACGTTTTTCTTCCATGTCTGCATTAACAGTGCGTGCGTCTAATTCCTTAGCGTTATTAGGGCGCTATAACAGACAGATGTGGGCGGACATTGCTCCATACTTGGGTGCCTTGCCAGACGAATATAAGGAAGAAGCAAAGAAGATCTTGCTAGAGGGCGAACGTTCGGCTTCCGAAATCGATTGTGCGATGGATATCGCCTCTACTGGTTTCCGCCAACTCGCTGGCGCTGCCGTACTACGACGCCAAGGTTGGCTGAAGGCGACTTCTTTCCGGCCGGAGGTCCAGACAAAAATTCTGGACATGCCCTACGATGGTCAGCTTCTTTTTGGCACACATTGATGAAGCTCTTCAGGGCATAAAAAAGGATACCGACACAGCTAGGGCTCTGGGTACCCTTCAATTAAAAAACCCCCCTTTTCGTGGCTCAAGGGGCAGAGGTCAAACTACCTCCAGGGGAGACTACCAACACTATCGGTCTTCCTATTCCTCCTCCAACCAATATCGGCCACAATACCAGCAACGTCAACAACAGCAATCGTCTTGCACTAAGACCTCCTTTCGAGGAAGAGGAGGACGACAGAAGGACACTACTCGGCGGCAATGACTTTTCCCTACCGCCGGTCTCCATTTCCTCTCCACCCTCCAAAATAGGAGGAAGGATTTCCCATTTCTTACACAATTGGAAACAAATAACGGACCGTTTGGTTCTTCAACTAATACAATTTGGACATTCCCTAGAGTTGATTCCTCCCCAGACCTATGCTTCACAAACATCTACGCCTTTTACTCCTGGAACTTTCACTTATGCTCCAGAAGGGAGCAATAGAAAAAGTTCCTCTTCGTCAACGGGGAAAGGGGTTTTACTCCCGTTTTTTCCTGGTGCGCAAAAAGGAGAAGAAATGGAGACCAATCCTAGACTTGAGAGGTCTCAACAAGTTTCTAAAGAAACAGTCGTTTCGCATGGTAACCATCCAAGAAGTACTGCAATTTCTCAACGCAAACGACTACATGGTGTCTTTGGATCTTCAAGACACCTATTTCCATATCCCTATCCACCGGAATCACAAGTTTATGAGGTTCGCCGTGGCAGGCTGACATTACCAATTTCGAGTCCTGCCCTTCGGGCTCAAGTCAGCTCCACGGATTTTTACGAAATGCCTTTCTCCAGTGGCTGCATACATCAGGCAACAACACCATCAGGTCTTTCCCTACCTCGACGACTGGCTCGTCAAGGCACCTTCTCTAGACTGCGCGACCAGGTCTTCCAACGCCTGTCTACAGCTTTTCAGTCGCCTGGGACTCGCTCTCAATCAGGACAAGTCTGTCCTCCATCCTTCTCAGCGGATATCCTTTCTGGGTGCTACTCTCGACACAACCCAAAAAAAGCTTTCCCATCACAGGAGCAACAAAACAAACTACTTCATTTGGCAAACCAAATAAAAACCAAGAAGTCCCTCTCAGTACGCCTCTTCAAATGCCTACTCGGAATGATGTCGTCCTGTATTCTGCTAATTCCTCATTGTCGCCTCCACATGCGCCCTCTCCAAGAAGCACTGTCGGCTCAATGGATTCAATCCGAAGGATCCTTCGACGATGTCATTCAGGTGACCCCTCAGATGGTCACTGCTCTACAGTGGTGAACTCGTCCACGGAATCTTTCTCAAGGCCTGCCCTTCTTGCTCCAAGATTCTCCACAATTCATCACAACAGATGCGTCCCTGGAGGGTTGGGGAGCTTTCCTCCAAGAGCTCCGAATCAGCGGAAAATGGTCTCCTTCCGAACGGAAGCTTCACATAAACCTCCTCGAGCTGCGAGCTGTCTATCTGGCTCTCCTGGCGTTCCTTCCCAGGATCAAACGTTCTTTAGTGCTTGTCCGAACGGACAATACTACAACAATGCACTACCTGAACAAGCAGGGAGGTACTCTTTCACTAACACACTCTCACGAATCTCAGAAGATCTGGAACTGGCTACTTCTCCACAACATTTCCCTTTGGGCGGAATACGTTCCAGGAACAGACAACGTACTGGCCGATTTACTAAGCAGACAACAAACAACATGTCACGAATGGGAGTTGAACCGGCGGACTCTCAACCGCATATTCTCCCAATGGGGCACTCCTCTCTTGGACCTATTTGCTACCAAGCAGAACGCCAAATGCCAAAACTTTGCAAGCTGGCATCCTCAACGAGGATCTCTAGGGAATGCATTTTCGATCGCATGGTTCAACGTCTTTGCATACGCTTTTCCACCGATTCCCCTAATTCCCAGGGTCCTCAGGAAGTTGAAGGCAGAACCCTGCACGCTCATCCTGATAGCTCCTGCATGGCCACGCCAGCATTGGTTCACGGAGCTCCATCTTCTCTCCCTGGAGCCGCCGATCCCTTTGAAACTGTTTCCCTCTCTCCTCACAATGAACAGGGCACAAGTCCAACATCCGGATCCAGCATCTCTCAGGTTATCGGCTTGGCTCCTGAGTTCCGAGAGTTCCATGGCCTAAACATTCCTCCGGACTGCAGGGCAGTTCTGGCTCGGGCTCGAGCCGACAGTACTAACAAAACATATTCCTTAAAATGGAAGAGGTTCTGTATTTGGTGTAAGTCGGCGAACATACACCCTCTTTCGTCTTCTCCAGAGCAAATATTGCCTTACCTTCTCCATCTGGCAACTTCAGGTCTTGCTCATGCCTCTATTAAAGTTCACCTGGCAGCTATATCCCGTTTCAGGAGATCTTCTGCAGGTCCTTCTCTTTGGTCTAGTAGACTGATTAAACAATTTCTCAAAGGCCTATTCAGGACTTTTCCTCCCGTCAAATCTCTGCCTCCCACTTGGCAACTCAACACAGTTCTTGCTCAGATCATGAAACACCCTTTCGAGCCAATCCACAGAGCTGATCTTTCTTGGAAGACGGCACTCCTTCTAGCCCTTACCTCTGCAAGGCGAGTAAGTGAGCTTCAGGCATTCTCAATTCAAGACCCTTTCCTTCAGTTCAAACATGACAGGGTTATATTGCGAACTAATCCTAAGTTTGTGCCCAAAGTCCCGTCAGACTTTCACCTCAGTGAGCCCATAGTCTTACGGACCTTTTTCCAAATCCTCAAACGCCGGCAGAAAGAGCTCTACACTCTCTAGACCTTAAACGCTGCCTTAAATTCTACCTTGACAGGACAAAGTCGTTCCGCAAATCCAACCAACTCTTTGTGGCTTACAGTCGACCTAGGAAGGGTCTTCCACTTACTAAACAAAGTATCTCCTGGTGGATCTCTGGAGCTATTACTTTCTGTCACCAGCAAGCGGATCAACCCTTGCGTTCCAAGGTTCGAGCCCATTCCACTAGGGCGGTTTCTACCTCCATGGCACTCTTTGCAGGTGTGCCTATCACAGACATTTGCAGAGCGGCAACATGGAAGACGCCTCATACATTTACCAAGCATTACTGCTTGGATACGGAACTCATGAAGGATGCTGCAGTGGGACAGGCGGTGCTACGTCATCTATTCCAATAGAGGTGAGCCTTCTTCTCTTCCCACCATCCTTGCTCTTATACGCACATTTCTTTATTGTGTTCTTTGATGGTTTTTTCTTTGATTGCAGTTTGGTACTTTCTATGTTTCACATTGATATGTTATTATCTAGTGAATTGGTATATGCTGTACCATCCAAAATGTGCTTATCATTGCTTACTACTCTGATTCAGGCATGTGAATCTATGAAAGATACCCTAATACTGGATAAGAAATGCGTTACCTGTAACTGCAGTTATCCAGTATTGGTATCTTTCATAGATTCACATGCAACCCACCCACCTCCCCTGGAAGAGGCTCACCTCATGCTCTCAGTAATACACCTACTTAGCACTGTGCTTACGAAAATCTGAGGGACTAGAGCTCCTTCCAGGAAGGTTCCACAGGGTGGTGATAGCTGATTGGTTCTTTTCTAGAGTTTGGTCCTTTTTACAAAAGGACATGGATATGTTACTAATGTAAGGCTCTTAGCCTATTACTCTATATGTCTAATGAGACATTACTTTATTTATGTACCGGGGACTCCCATCCCGACGACGGGGAATGATTCAGGCATGTGAATCTATGAAAGATACCAATACTGGATAACTGCAGTTACAGGTAAGTAACGCATTTCTTTCGAGTTTTCTGAAGAATAAACTGTTTCCTTTCTTTCCAGAGAGAGAATCAGGCATTTGCACTACAGTGTGACGCAGCCTATCAGATGCAGGGCATGCCGTATCTGATCCTACCCAGGCAGTACCCGCGAGGCACACACCAGGCAAGTACTGTGCAGCATGGTGCAACTCCAATACAGGCTCATATAGAGGGATGCATCAAGAAGTATTTAAAAGGAATGTATGATGGAATTCCACATGCGTTTTTCACGCATGCCTTAGGAACTCCGTCCTTTAAACAAATGCATCTTTAGCATGCATTTGTTCTGCACGCAAGTAGTTTTAACGAATTGCCTTAGGGGGGCGTTGGATATTTTAGTAGTTTAATTTACTATTCCAACTCCAGTCTGCACAACAGTAGGGAAGGTGTTGGACTTTAAATCCAATACCATTGCGCCCCCCTAAAGCAAGTCGTTGCATCGACGTGTGTGCAGAATGATTGCGTGCTAAAGACTCATTTGTTCTTTTGCTGGCGCTGTGAAGGCACATCGTGATTCCGGCTTCGTCCTAAAGGTAGTTTCCCATTTAAAAGGTAGCCTAGTGAAGTCACTCAAGCAACTACTTGGTTTATAATGAAGAATCATTGCCAGAGCTTTCTAGGGGTGTTGATACTCTGGGTGGGATCCTGGATGCATGGCAGGCAGAGGTGCGTTATGGCTGTATGGCCTACTAACCAAATTCTCAAATCTTATTTTCGCAGGTCAATACAACAATATATTGGGCCAAACCAGAGAGCAGTTATGGAGTCCCCCTCTGGATCATCATCCTGGCCATTCTTCTTGGCCTGTTGCTTCTGGCGTTGCTAATTTACGTGCTGTACAAAGTAAGTACACCGCAATCACTTTAAAAATCAGCATATGTGCATGGTCAGTGTGCACACCCTACACTCCACATGAAATCATTGTAAGCCACTCCTGCGGAGACTATGGTCGTCTGTAGTAGAGTGTATAGCAAGTCAGGCATGTGATAGCACCCTTGATATTATTCAAATGCTATTATGCTGTTGTATGCTGCTTGCGATCCTTTGTAGCTCAGCCTTCATCCCTTAGGCGAGGTGCACTTCTTTTGCGTGGCGCTCACAAAGAAACTGCAACATACCTGTTCAAATGGTGGAGCGGTTATATTAATTTATGCAAATGACAGATCTAGTAATTACACAAGCTTCTGTTGCGCCTTGCAGTAATTCATGCAGTTATTCATGCCATCATGGCATAGAGATCAGAGGGAGTGCCCGGTCTGAAGAAGCCCACAATATCACAAGCTACATGATCACTTGCATTACAAGGAGACTCTGGCACACAAATCATACAAGTGAGTAAGCTACGATATGCTCTTTCAAGCTTATTGTAACAGAAGTCTTGGAGGTGAATAGGAGCACCATAGAAAATGCGCTAGCGCTGAAGAAACACTCTCCGTTCAGCATGGAGTCAGTTGGTCAAGCTGAAAATGTGGGACTTCGAGACTCCAAAACAGCCTTTAACCTCGAAATACTCAACAGTTGATGGGACTCCAAAGAGCACCTGAGTTGAAACAAAAACACCATTGAGGGCAAATCTTTGCTCTCCAGCTTGACTTCAAAAGGGGATCAAGATCGTCGGAAGAAAAAAGAATAAAAGGGAAAGGATCTACCAATGCTGGAGAAAAAGAATTGCTCGGCGATCGTCATGTGGAAAAAACTGTGGCTTGATGCCTAAATAGTGGTACTGCCACAGAATAAAACTGTTTCACAGCATACAAGGTACCCTCTAAAGCAATTGAGAAACGACCCTAGGAGGAAACTCCACCAGAATTTGAACCTCAAAGTGAACCCGGAGCCATAAGAACAGGTAAAGTTGTACAATTGATTCGTCTATAATAGAGGAAAGAAAGAGGGCTTGTTCTACTGAACTAAAACTCTTGCAACATGAAGTGCAAGACCTCCCGAAAAAGAGGGCAGTAGAAGTACTGCGAGAGGAACAGAGTTGCCTTTACAACTCACTCCGTTCACTTCCTCATCCCCAAAGACGATCTGACTGCAAGATCAATAATGGACTTCAGATTCCTCAAATTTGTCAGGACACGGAAATTCAACATGACCACTCTACAGGAAGTCATCTGTGTTGCACAAGGGGGACTATATGGGAAACGTCAGTCTCAAGTATGCCTTCTTCTGCATCCCAGTTAACAGCAGCCTCAAGAAGTATCCTAGATTTGAGGTGGGGAACCCTTATTTTCCAGATTAAAGTCTTGGAACAAAGTCAGAACCAACACTGTTAAAATGTTTTGCAGCGTGAATCTTTTCTGGATTCACATTCTTTGCATTATCCCGCCATCTATGGTTGGGTATGGAAAAATCTCCCGGAAGACTTTTTTTGTTGGTGCTGTTTTTTGTGGACGTTGACCATTTGGGTTTAAATTCCTTCTTGTGCGATGTCCGACATATGCCCCGGAAATCCCTCTATGCAGTCACCATCTTCAGATTCTTTTTTCCGTCATTGAGTCTGGAAGCCTAAGGGAGATCTTCCTGCAATTCCTTATTCCTCGACTCTGGAGAACAGTTTTTCCACAGAATCATTGTTGAGAGAAGAGGATTGGCAGCGACCGAAAGGAAGAAGTGATCACCGTATATACCAAAAACCACAGAAGAACACCAAGGTGAGAAGACCGACTTAAGTAAAACACGTGGTCGGAAAATGAGAAAGGGGCATGAAGTATACTCTTTAGATTCTGCCCCAAGTGCCATCCCAAATACACCCAGAAAGACGGCAGAGGTCAGTAACCTCTGCCTCACCAAAGACCACAGCACAGAGGATTGTGGCGTGTGCAGAGTTCCTGCCCAAAACCATCAGCGTGGGGCAAAAACAGAGGTGAGCACCCTACATGATGGTATTGCCACAGACAAATCAGGAGTCCCTAAAAGACCTAGGCCTGTCAAGCTATGACGAAGGCAACCTGGAAACAAAGTAGGACAAGGGGAAATAGCTGAAGCTTGAGGAGAATGTCGAGAGCCAAACCGACAAGAGCCTCAGTAAAGAAGCGAGGGAGGAACACAGACTAAAGGTAACCCACCAGGACCCTAAAATCTTCAATGCCAGAGGGCAGAGTGAAACCCCCCCCCGGAGCCACACTGGTCCAAGACAAGGGACACCAATGGTGAAAGCAAACCCTTGATGGAAGATTATAGGCGTGGGCGGAAGACGGCAAAGGCCAGATTGACGCCATCTGGGAAAACAAGCTTGACGCCATCCGCAAAAGTCGGCTCAATTCCATCCGCAAAGAAGGGAGCGATGACGTCGAAAAACTAAATATCGAAAAGTTCCTCAACATCAACGTCTAGACAAAGCAAATCGCTCAAGGTAGAGAAGAAAATGAAGCATCTTGAAGCCAAGCCCTAAGTAAAAAGAAGAGGGAATTCAGTGACTCCCTACAGAGCTACAGAATTCCATTGAAAAGGCCAGTGCAAGTAGAGGAAACAGAAGCTGGAACAGCCTGCTACCCCAGATCTGCAGAAAGTTAGAGGAGGAGTTCTTTGACCTGGAGGAAGAACAGCAAGAAGGCCTCTCGTACAAGGGAGAAACAGATGATTGACAAGGTATCTATGCAGACTCACCAGACAAAGGAGTAGTCTTATCCATCAAGATCATCCCCACCAGACAACTTCACTGCTTACAATGCAGTAGTAAAAAGGGCTGCAGGCACCTACCGAGTGCAACTGGACAAAGAATCCAAACCATGTTTCCTCCTGGAGACACTGTTACCAGAAAATAAACCAGTTTCTTCCAATGTTCTGAAGCGTGTTAAACCGAGGCAGAGAGGTATTCAAAGGGGCAGCTGCTTCTAAGGCAGTAACCCAAAGGGTAGAGAAGAAGTACCGGTTCTAGTCGAGAGACCCACCTTACATCAGGGGTAACGTGCCAGCAGATTCCCTCATTGTGGCAACGGCACAGAAAAGCGCCAATACACCCATGTCTTCAGGACCCCACCTCCTGACAAGGAGAGCAAGAGAATAGTCCTGGTGGGGATGCCAACTCAACGACTTAGTAAATAGGTATGCTCACCAACAGTGGGACAAAATGGAGGAGTTGATGGAACATCTCCCATAGGATTCAAAAAGAGAACAAACAATGTTGCGTAGGGCAATTTTCAACACATGCCTGAAATGTGCCCTGGATAAGGCAGACACAGCCGGTAGACAGCTCTGCGTGGCCACAACCTTGCGCAGACACGCTTGGCTGAGAATGTCCAGATTTATGCTAGAGGTCCAGTCATCCATCAATATACCTTTCACAGGAGATAGCCTATATGGAGAGGTAGTAGACAAAGCACTTGAGCACATGAAAAAGGACAATAAGACTGACAAGGGGATGGGGGCCCTTCAGTACAAGGGTAACTTTTGGGGAGGCATGGTCCACAAAAAGAGAGTAACCT